>CM074946.1:4689945-4701801 GCA_037577455.1 Pangasius macronema
ACAATCCTTGTTTTATTGATTGCATGTAATATTCTAATTTTCTGAGATTGTGGATTTGGGGTTTTCATGAGCTGTAAACCATAATCATCTCAATTATGACAAATCACAGCTTGAACTATCTTGCTTTGCATGTAATGAGTCTATCTATAAATGAACTTTTGCACAATATTCGAATTTTTCGAGTTTCACCTTGTATATAATTGTATGTATGTATGTGTATATATATATATATATATATATATATATATAATTTAATATATATCATCACTGTTGGCTGGCACCTCTAGAAATTTATAAAATACACATTTTTATTTAATTTAAGCAATAAATTGTCCGTTGTCAGGCCTGGAATAGGCATACTGTGAAGTTAAATATCATATATGAACTGCTGGAACTGTTAATATACTGTACTCTTACCAACAGCTTGAATTTTCAGTAAGGCAGACTTAGCTGTCAGCCTGTGGTTACCTCACAGTTACCAAGATTTTTATTAGTTGTGCAAGTACTTTATAAGTCGGGAGCACAGTGCCATAGTAAATTTTAGTAACACCTTTATGGTTATAGGATATGTGTGCAATGGAAGGGGAGTTGGAGATTCTACTGGGAGAACTGCAAATAAAAATGAAAGGTATAAATCAACATTTTGATTATATCTATAAGTTACTTACTCTGTCTTCATTCATTCACCCTTTGCATTCTCTGTTTTTCTTGGCAGGTTTGATAGGCTTTGCTCGTCTCTGCCCAGGGGATCAGTATGAGGTAAATATGAGGTTTGCATAGACCTTTCTCAGTCAGTGCTGGTCTTTTCTATACACAAAATGTGTAGTATCCCCACTGCACTTCCAATTATTGGCACTCATTATAAAAATTAGCACAAGTTAATCTATAAAAATACTTCACATGCAATAAGTGATATTTTGAGTTTAGACATAGAGGGACATTGTAGAATTTTATTTACACATTTATGTTTCCAGTGCAAAAAAAGGTTAAGCTCTTTTATATCTAGAGTTTTTGTTAGGATTTTTCTTCTTCTTCTTCTTCTTCTGATTCTCTGCTAAAACAGTACGGAGAGAAAAGATCATAAGTCATAGAAACACCAAAGTTGGAGGAATGGTACAGTATGCCCCCCACTACTCAGGCACACGAAGAGAACCATATAGGCCTGATGGTGGCACAATAGCACAAGGTCTTACATTATGGTCCATATCTCATGAACTGTAAGTCCTGCAAAGAAAATTATTTTGCCACATGTTCCTTGGGTTCTCCTAAACAAAAAATCCTCAAGAACCATTTCACTTTGCCCACTCTGATTTATGATAATTTGCATAATATGCAAAACCTACTTTTGCAAACTAGTCATAGGATTTTTTGCCAATCTTCACAAATTTTGCGTCAAACTACTCAGCAGGATGTGAACCTCAGTAATTACTTGACATTTGTAAAGAATATGGCCACCACATGTCAATCAATTCTGTTGAGCAGAGCCTAATGCACTGAAACAGCTGTAACTCAAGCTTGCTTGAATGGATTTGCACAAAAGTTTAAAGGTTTATACAAGACATGATTCTGAGGTCATAACCAAAGTTTGGGACATGGTCATGTATAGAGGGCTGGGCTATGGTGAGAACTTTTACTCAGGACTAGGCTGACATTTGGTGTGCTGCATCTGTGTGCTAATCTGTAAGTGGATTTTTGTTGATGACGTAATTAATTAAAGGACATGGCTACCATGGACCATCAGATTTAAGCAGACATTTGACACTGTTACCACTGATTTATCATCATAAAACTTCAATAGTAGGTTCGAGTAGGGATCCACTACTCTGTGATGCATTGTTACTCAAATCGGCCACTGTTATTCATGTTTGTGCACACAAAACCAATTCAATACCAATATAAATCTACCCTGCCCTGCTTGAAGTCACTTACTGGGCTCTACAAAGACATTCCAGGACCTGAATGCTGTGGAGAAATACATTGATTAAATGGAGATAGCCCCAGCTGATAATGCACAAATGTCTGTGTTAAAATTAGTGGGCATCCAGTCACCCTACTGGGATGTGCACTAGGGCGTGAGTACACACTGGCATGGACTTTAATTGAATAGCTATTTTTGTTCAATACTCTCTTGGGAATCTGGCTATTAAATCTGGATGCTAGATAAGAGCTTATCTTTATCAGCGATAAAGCTGGGAAATATTTAACATATCTAACAAGGAAAAAATCAGACTCTCAGACTGTTTCCTCAATTACGGATAGCTGTGATATGAAATCTTTTCATATGCTAACCACTAATAATACATTCAAGGAATTTTATGAAAATTTATATAAATCTGAGTCACAAGCTGATGCCCCCGAGATAATGAAGGCTTTTTCTCCTCCTTTAACCTCCCCAGTTTGTCGGATGATCACAGTTTTTTTCTTAATGTTCCTATATCTAGGGATGAGGTGCTATCAAGGGGTTGGAGCGAATGGGCTTAGCAGCAAATTTTATAAAGAATTTCGGCGCCTCTTAGTTGACCTTATGCTGAATATGTTTAATGATTCTTTCAGAAAGGGTTGCTTACCCCAATCTCTGAGGGAAGAAAATATTTCGTTAATTTAAAAAAAGATAAACAACCCAAGGACTGTTCATCCTACTGACCAATTTTGTTGTTGAGTGTAGATTTGAAACTTCTCTCAAAAATATTAGCAACACAAATGGAAAGCTTAATTCCTTATTAATGAGGATCAGACAGGTTTTATTGTGGGTTGCAACTCCACTAACAATATGTGTAGATTGCTGAACACAATCCATTTTTTTTCCACCAGCAATCAGTAGATAGTCTTGTGGTTTCTTTGGATGCGGAGAAGGTGTTTGACCATGTCAGATGGCCTTATTTGTTTCACATGTTACATAAATTCTGCCAAGGTGAGCATTTTATTAAATGGGTTAAGTTACTTTATCAGAGGCACAAGAAAGGGCTGCCCTCTTTCACCTCTTTTATTTGCTTTGGCGATTGAGCTGTTGGCTGAGGCAGTTAAGGCAAACTCTGACATACACAGTTTAACCACTGTTGACAAACAGCCACAAGATTACTTTATATGCTGACAATGTCCTGATCTCTGACTAGGAATAATATATCTACCCCTGCACTTATAGAAACAATAGAGCGTTTAGAGCTCTATTGGGTAGTTTGAAACAAAAACAATGAACCTCCCCTCCCTTTCCCTATAGATGGTCTAATGAAGGATTTGTATATTGAGGCATAAATCTTACTTCCTCTTTTGACCAAATGTACAAGGCATAAGGATGTAGGATGTGACATATTAGGATGGATTTAGAGAGATGGAACGTCCTCCTAATTTCCTGGTGGGGTTGTTTCCCTTTTGAAGATGAATATTTCCCTAGGTTACCATACCCAATTCAAATGGTCCCAGTAATTTTTTACAGATGAAACCATAAAAAATTGAATGGCTGGTTTAGCTCTTTTGTTTGGGCTAAGAAGAAGTCACGCCTTAAAAGTTCAACCTTATGTCTTTCATCCTCAATGGGTAGCCTTGACCTGCCAGACATTCACATTCTGTTTCCACGTAGAAAGTTTTATGATCAAATCTCCTTTTTTCTTAAGAGACTTAAATCTCTGAGATTGGCCTGCAATAAACCCATTACAAATTGTACTTTCAAGGCATGGGAAACTATTAGATGCTTAGAGAGCAGATCTCATATTACTTCTATGTACACTCCAATCTGTGGTAATCTTGATCCTGAACAGAATCTAGATTCTGGCTTTTGGGCTTGGGCAATTTCTACTTTGCATTATTTATGCGGAGGACCCACCTTAATGTCTTTTGGCCAGTTAATTGATGAATACAATATTTCAAAATACTTTTTTTTAGCTACTTACAGTTAAGGGGCTATGTAAAAAGGGATACTACCATGCTTTTGCAGGGCAGCTTTTTTTCACAGCCGGGTAACTCTATTAGTTAATTCTGTAGTATGTGAATATACAAGCTTTACAAGCACTTAACACTTAAAAGAGATGTGGGAAACTTGACATGGAGATTGCAGATGATGAGGGGAGGAGGCTTGGAAGACTGTGAGGACTCTGAGTGTATATAATAGGGTGAAGGCAATCCAGTATGATATTCTACACAGAGAAAAATACAAAACAGAGAGTAAAGGGGTGCACCAGTAGGTAGCACTAGAGGTGGAGGACCACCCACTTGATGGCTGGGCACTCCCTCTCGATTGTGCTGTACTTCCTCTCTCTTAACCAGAGCTTGTGTGTGATGTACAGCATGGGCCACTCCTCCCTCTCTAGCACCTGGGACAAAACAGCCCCCAGCCCTCTGTCCAATGCATCAGTCTGCAGAACAAAAGGGAGAGAAAAGTCAGGAGAATTCAACAGCAGGCCCCCACACAATTAGGTACAAACCTCTGATAATAGCCAGCCAGCCCCAAGAACTGCCTCACCCCCTTTTTGGTCTTGGGTCTTAGGCACACCACAGTCGCTGCTGTCTTATCAATTTGGGGACGCACCTGCCCATGGCCCAAGTGGAACCCCTCATATTGTACTTCCACCCATCCAGTTGCACACTACTTTGGATTTGCTGTGAGTCCCGCCTGTAATCAAGGTTCTCACGATAGCCCTCAGATGTTGTAAATGCCATGGCCAATCATTACTATAAATGATGTCATAAAAATAAGCAGAGGCAAATGCATTGCGTGGGGGAGTATTCTGTACTTGAGAGGTTGAAACATCGCTGGGGCTCCAAACAACCCAAATGGAAGGGTGACAAATGGGTATAACCAAAAGGGAGTGGAAAAGGCTGTTTTTTCTCAAGATATTTTTCTCAAGAGTCATGGGAATCTGCCAATACCCCTTGGTTAAGTCTAGTGCTGCACCTAACCAAACGAGCAGTTCATCAATGCGAGGCATACTGTGGGATGATTACTCCCATGTCGAGCATAGCCTTGAGTTCATCTCCTACCATATTATTATGTTTTCAGGTAACCAGCATGGGTGGCTGCATACAACCACACCTGGAGGAGTCTCAGTGTCGTGCTCTATAATGTTTGTGCAACTGGGTAGAGGCAAAAACATGTAAAATTCCCCTTGGCAAACTGTGATCTCTGGTATGGTGAGAGGTGGTCTCCACAAAGGACTAAGGTGAATTTGGCTGCACTTTTTAAACTTCGGTCCCAGTGCCTCCCTCTCAGGAACTGCCGTTGTCAGGGCCAGAGGAACCGCCTGTCTCCACAGCTTCAGGAAATTGAAGTGGTATTTTTGACATGCCTCACCTCTATCTGTTCGCCTGGACTCATATTCAAATTCTCCAGCTGACCATGTGATCTCAAAGGGCCCTTGCCACTTTGCGAGCAATTTAGAGCTTGACGAAGGTAGTAAAACAAGTACTTTATTTCCTGGTGGAAATTCTCATAGCTCCGTGGAGGCTTGTGGGACATCTCGTACTACAAACAACAGAGGTTCGAGACATTTATACCAATTGCGAGCATCATTGTAAATGACCTTATGAATCATATTTTTAAGCATAACCACTAATACTAACACAATGCAATGCCCTCATACAGCCCATTCTAAATAACAGTTGGGCTGAAACAGCGTCTGGAATGCCCGAGAAGCGCTTGTTGAGTTTGGTGGAAGCTGGTGAGCAACTTTATGATCTTGCCATGTGGGAAGGCTTCCATGGCAGCGTCTGAGTCTTTCAAAATCCTAGGTTTTGGCACCATTGTAGAACCCGCCTGTGAGAGGATGCGGAGGAAGACTCAGGAGACCGGTGGTATTCTAACAGAGCTACAGGCTTGCATTTGATCATACTGTGCTTTTCAGTGCACTTACAAAAACTTAATCAAGTAAACAAACCAACTGAAAATGGTCCATCATGAACTTGTGGCTTTTGCTCTGTTCAAGTTCATGTTCATGCTCCTCGGTGTGTGTTGCACACACTGCCAGTTCGATCACTCACTCTCTCTCTCTGGACACAGCTTTCATTGAAAGCACAAACACACATAAGTAAACTGGTGATAAAAAGACACAGGTGAGAATCATCACGCGATACCTGCCAGTTCAACCCGCCATCTCTTTGTCTGACACTCAACTATGCCCCTGCTGCCAATAATACTTATTAAGCTTTGTGAGGAATCTTTATTGTTCTATGTAGATTAGCTAGAACTGGCTACTGGGAGCGATGTTTGGTGAACAGTCCTTGGACCCTGATAATAGCCGCTTTATTCTTAGATTTGAGGCCACAGATCACAGTTTTCATTAAATTCGTTCAAAATCCAGAGACTGAGATGATCATTGCAAAACACTGATTTTGTGTTTCTTTAACATTTTCTGTGTCGATCTGACAGCATGTTTGGCCCATCATCTTTCTGAAAGCTCTGTGTGGTCAAGTCCTAGCAGAGGCAACCAGGTTTTGGCCTAATATCCTATGCCATACATGCTGATGGTGTGCATAACCAAAAAGTTTAATTTTGATTTTATCAGGCCACAATAAATGATGCCAGTTGTAGTTCTAATGACACTTGGTGAAGTTCAGGCTGTTCATTTTGGTGAGATGCTCTCTGGAAGGGCTCCTTTCTCACAATCTTTTCAAAAAGCTTGTTTTTATGAAAGTGGCACAATCCTTTACCATCCTCCTTACTGTGTGGGGAACAGTGTGTTCAATTACATAACAATTACATTTGCATTTCCTGGCAAATGCCCAACTGTTTCATACATATGAACCTTTCTGTTTTGTAATTATTATGTAATGGTATTTTTAACTGTGTATGTAGTTTTTTTTATACCCATTACCCAATTTGTGCAGGTTAAACAACCATCTGCATCTTTTGTGTTAACAATTCTTTCTTTTTTACAGAGAGCAAAGGGATTTTACAACCTCATATTACAATCTCAGTCTCAACAAACCCAGTTTGCTGAGACTGAGATCAAATGAAAAATAATGTACTTTTATAATGAATGATCATTTGCTTTCATTTATTTAAAATATTGTTTAGGGGTAAGATATATTTGCCACATACATTTTTGAGGTAAATACTAGTTCAAGACTTTATCCTGGTGGAATAAGGTTATAGAATTATTCAGTCAGCTAAACAATGGGTGCTACACACCACTTTCACTGTGTAGGTGTTAATTCGGCTGGGACGACAGCGATGGAGAATCAGAGGGCGGATCCAGACTGATGACAAACAGCTGTGGGATGAAGAGGAAATGGTTTTCCTCCCTCATATCCATGAGAGCTTTGAGATCAAGGTGAGTGACACGCAGCCACACACACCTGTTCAAACAGAACCTCTTCTGAAGGCCGTGGTGACACAACAGTGCCTTCTTGTTCATTCATGATGGCTGCATCAGGTATTACATAACTGGAGAAACTATGTTAGAGACAGGGTTCAGCTGCTTATGACGTAATGTTAACAAATTGTAAAAGGATTTAGTGTATTTTTATTATTATGGCAATATTTATTTTTTTCCCTGCATGCAATGCTCCATTTTCAAATATTAAGACAAACATAATTTAAATGTGCAGTACCAAAAGCCTAAAAAAAGACAGGAAAATGAGCATTTCCACAATTTCATGTTTAAGGAGAGCAGGGGAGGATGTAACAATATTAACAGCTGTGCAGTCAAGTACTGCGGCAATAGTGAAAGCTCAGCTGAATGGAGATTCTGCAGTGCAAAAATTGGTTGTGATTATCACCACTATTAAAGTTATTTGTAGTTAGGTTTGGCACATGATGCTGTAGGTTTCTTTAATGTTTTTTGGTCAAAATCTTCATTTTACTTTTTTTTTTTTGGTCTCTTTCTGCCAAGAGGTGAAAGAGCTGTTTTTACCCATTTTTGGCTGAAATTTTATAGTGGCACCCGTAATAAATATAGTTAACATATGTTAAATATATACTTGTCTAATGTTAATTTAGTCAAACATAGAGTGATAGACTTTATTTCACTTTAATGAACTCAAGTGAATGTGATATAATGAGTTGACAGCACCTGAAGGGAGTGGGGCTTCCAGCTAGTGTTAGTTAATATTGGAGAGGTCAAAATACCTGTTCAAAACATTCCAGACTCTTGTGTCTATTGGCTCATGTCCTGTTTTCTTGAGGAGAAAAAAATATTTTTTGGCATATTTGTGAGTGATAACTCATACTAATGTACTCTGATGTAATATTTTTGGAAAAAAAAACATCACTGGATATTGTGGCAGTGTAATATTGTGTAGGGATGATAATTTCTTATATTGCACAAGCCTACTGTATATTATAAATTTTATTCTTACAACTATCTGCAGATAATAACAAATGAGTCCTACTTTTACCTAGGACAATGTAGTGGTCCAGAGTGAAGTGCTCGAAGAGTTGTTGGCTAGAAATATACCCCAATAAAACTGGTTAAAATAGGCTGGTTATACTTAAACATTTTGTTTTGCATGGTATGCTCGGCTGTAAAAGTTGTCATCAAACAAGCACATCCTACTTTTCTTAAAAATTGTGCAAATATACAGTGGAATGGATGAATGGAGCTCATTCTCATGACCCCAGCCATATTTGCCTCTTATTTTTGTACATCCATGCTTGAAGGATCTTTGCTTTATTGCAAGTAATTTTGATCTGTAGGTAGATAGTAATTTGAGGACTTTGTCTGCTGGTGCAAACTGTTTTAGGTAGTAGATCCACTGTTGCCTTTCCTGGCCCTGGAGCAAATTCCTCCACAATAAGAGACCCAATAGAGTTTTGCTTACAGGTCTTGGATGACTGCATTTTAACTGTGTGTTGGACCACCCTTGCAGTTTTTTTAATTACATCCAACAAACCCCTGGCACTTCTTCATATAAAAATGGGGAAAACCGTGTGGAGGTCTGGGGCACTTCCCAAACTGCAATCAATAGGGATTCCAACCACTAATATCAATTCCAGCTATCACAAATGTACAAATAATCCTTTAAAGGTATTAATGTGCTCCATTAATGCATCAGTTTGGAGCTTGTATATACTGGATTGGATTGCTGTACTTTTCTAGCAATTCATAATTTTTGCACAATCTATGTGACATAAATGATGTGCCCTGATCACATAGGATCTCCTTCAGGATCCCAACTGGATTATGCGAATCCCAATTATGTGAAATAGTGCCTCGTCACACTCTTCACAGAGGTCATTCACATAGGTACTGCTTCTGGTTACCATGTCCCATAGTCCACTAAGACTAGTACGAAACAATACCCAGCTACAGCCCCATATGGCCTGACAAGTTTCATACCAATTCTTTCAATGGGGATCTAGGAAAGATGCCATAATGGCATGTTTGGGGCTGCTGATATTAGACATTTATGGCAAGTGTGAAATTGACAAATGAAATGAAATTACAAATGAAATTTGGTATAGTGCATCTATGTGGTAATATGTAAGTGAATTTTTCTTTGGAACTATCTGAATTACTTAAAAACATGGCCACTATCAGCCAGTCAGAATTGAGCAGGCATTTGACAGGGTTACCACTGAGGTATCATCATAAAACTTTAATGGTAGTTTTGGGTTCGGACCCACAACTTCTTATGCTATATATATATCACCATAACATTAAAATCACCTGCCTAATGTTGTGTATGTATGCATAGGCCCCGCTTGTGCCTCCAAAACAGATCTGACCCATCCAGGCATGGACTCCACAAGACCCCTGAAGGTGTGCTGTGGTTTCTGGAACCAAGATATCAGCAGCAGATCCTTTAAGTCCTATAAGTGGTAAAGTGAGGCCTCCATAGATGAGACTTGTTTGTCCAGCACATCCCAAAGATGCTCGATTGGCTTGAGATCTGGGGAATTTGGAGGCCAAGTCAACACCTTGAACTCTTTGTCATGTTCCTCAAACCATTCCTGAACTTTTTGCAGTGTGGCATTATCGTGCTGTTAGGGCTGATCTCTCTCTCTCTCTCTCCCTGTGTGTGTGTGTGCGTGTGTGTGTGTTATATATGTCTGCCTGTGTGTTTAGTGCATGTGTGTTTGAGTTATACTCCTACAATACAACAGTAAATAAATATCTGAGCCATATGCCAATCACATTGCAGAACATACTTCACAGTTTTAAAATTAAGCCACCATCACACAAAACTTTATAGTACAGTATGTTCACCTTGGTTGCTTTAGTGTTCTATGCAACTTGGTGAGACCTAGCTACCTGTGGTGCGATCTGGGATACACATTGTGATTCATCAGAACAGGCTATGTATTTCCAGTCTTCAACTGTCTGGTTTTGGTGAGCCTGCGCCCACTGCAGCCTCAGCTTTCTTTTCTTGGTATATACAAGTGAACCCGACGTGGTATTCTGCTATTGTAACCCATCCGCTTCAAGGTTTGATGTGTTGTGCATTCTGAGATGCATGTCTGCTTATCACAATTGTACAGAGTGGTTATCTGGGTTACTGTAGCCTTTCTGTTAGCTTGAATCAGCCTGGCCATTCTCCGTTGACCTCGCTCATCAACCAGCCATTTCAGTCTGGAGAATTGCCACTCACTGGATATTTTTTTCTTTATTGCATCATTCTGAGTAAACTCTAGAGACTGTTGCATGTGAAAATCCCAGGAAATCAGCAGTTATAGAAATACTCAAACCAGCCCATCTGGCACCAACAATCATGCCACAGTCAGAATCAGTGAGATCACATTTTGTCCCCATTCTGATGGTTGATGTGAACATTGCCCAAAGCTGCTGGCCCAGGTGTTCCAGATAAAGTGTTCTGTGAGTGTAGTGGCCAGTTCTTGCCCACTGGGGGCAGTATTTGCGAAAGGTGCCTGGACCCTGCAAATCGCCGCATGCAGCTATATTTAATAATTGAAAACTTGAAAAGGGTTAGCTTGACCGTCAGTTAGCTTGACCATCAATCGTTGTGAATTTGATGTCTTTACAATCTTTTGAATTATTGTTGTGTGACTGCTTCAGAGGGAAGACAGCTAGGGGCATGAAAACAGAGGAAGGGAATGAGGCAGCCAAAGGCTAAGGTCCCACTGCCCTGCCACGTATGCCCAGGGCACAGTTCAAACTGCTTTACATGTCAAGACCCTCCCAGAACTAAGTCCACTGCTAACTGAACAAACCCTAGTCAATTTGTTCCCAAAATTACTGGGTGGGAAATGCAGATACTAACCACCACCATTGTTTTACACTTTTGGCCCATAAGGATATTCATTGTTAAGCATCACCAAAGGAAATGTGTGGACATTACTAGGAATATACTTCATCTTAATCTCCTAGCCCCAATGCCTCATTTTGAATCAGCCTTGGTGGTTTAGGTGTGCCAGGTGTGCCAGGTGTGCCAGCCCACAGAGTGTTGTAGGCTTTAGCACCTTCTTTTGGGACAGTGCTGGGGTAGGCAGAATTCTGGTGGTTGGGAGGATAATTTGCATATTCTCTGGACCTGTTTATTCACCCCTTGAACTTTTCCACATTTTGGAATGGAAATGGACTTAATTGAGAATATACACTCCTGATCAAAATCTTAAGACCAGGGAAAATATTACAAGTATTCACACTTCGCACTGTTGGATCATAACCAGGTTGTAAGTGCTTCTTCAAAATGCCAAAAGAGGAAACAAGAGCCTTTAATGGTTAAAATCTGTCCAAAAATATGGCTTTAATGCCATTGTCCTTCAGACAGTCACACTGTCATGATCTCCTGATGGCAAAAACAAAAAGACTTTCTGTTTTTGAACGTGGAGGATTGTTGAGCTGCACAAGCAAGGGATCTCGCAACGTGCCATTGCTGCCGATATTGGACGCAGTAAGACAGTCATTTTAAATTTCTTAAAATATCCTGAGAGTTATGGGACAAAAAAATCAAGTGGTAGACCCA
>CM074946.1:4712454-4726908 GCA_037577455.1 Pangasius macronema
GCTGCTTTTCACTTACTGAAGACAAGACTGAAGGCAGAAAGACCCACAAACAAGCAGCAGCTGAAGGCGGCTGCAGTGAAGCCTGGCAAAGGATCTCCATGGAGGAAACTCAGAATCTGAGTTTTGAGAACATGGGCTCCAGACTTCAGGCAGTCATTGACTGCAAAGAATTTTCATCCAAGTATTAAAGTTATGGTTACATTTACAATTGTCACTTTGTCCAAATACCTTTGAGCCCCTGAAAATGGAGGTACTTTGTTTAAAATGGCTTAAAAAAAAACATTGTGGTGGTGTATAAAGGCAAAATCACAAAAACTCCATCATTGTCCAAATACTTCCGGAACTAACTGTGTGTGTGTATGTATGTATGTATGTATGTATGTATGTGTGTGTGTGTATGTGTGTGTGTGTGTATATATATATATATATATATATATATATATATATATATGCAGTTAAGGGTTAACACTTGAGGTTCTGGCATACGTACACACTAAAGTGATCTTAGCAAGTAAAATATCTTGAATATAGGCGAATTCTGCAACTATAGGCAACTAATACTTCCTGTCATTAGATTATTTCAGGTTTTAAACAAATATAAGGTTATTAAGCCTATTTCTAGATTTTGTTAAAATATTATTTCAATATTAAAATGGTCATTCTATTGGCAAATAATTTTGCTTATTTCAATAGAATAAGATGGTTTAAATTTTCAAATTAGTACATGTCTAACTAGGCTTAATATTCTTATTTGTAATATAATTAATCTCATAATGAGAAATATTAGATTTATTTTTCTTTTAATCAGAATATATTCACTTGATAAGGCAACTTTTTTTTGCTCTGCAGTCCTGGGACTTGAACCCCTTATGATGCAGTCGCTAGCGTAGAACCAAACCACTGAACCAACACTATTTTTTCATCGACTTGTAAGAGGGCCCCAAAAGCATAAATTTAGAAACTAACTGTTCCAATATTCCAATATTATATATACAATATGTAAACAATGGGTTGTATAAAACTTAGGTAATTGCACTTCACATAAAAACAAAATAATGAATTCACCATTATAAATGTATTATTATATTGAGTTCGATTAACATTGTTACACATTACCTAAGCAACAATTCAAATTCTATTGTATGAGATAGCAGATTGTTTTCCTTATGACTTAGTGGACTAGCTAGTCATACAGGAACTGGTGTGATGAACTTGTGCCCTTTTCAGCTCTTTTCATCAGTTAAAAATGTTTAAATGTATATCATTTTTTTTCTTTCATTGAAGTAGCATTTTGCCTTCATACACTATATTACCGAAAGTATTCAGTCACCTGCCTTGACATATGAACTTAAGTGCCATCTCATTCCTAACCCATAGGGTTCAATATGATGTCGGAGGAAATTTCACGACTGGGTTTATTGCACAGGTGGCATCCTATGACAGTTCCACGCTGGAATTCTCTGAGCTCCTGAGAGCGGCCCATTCTTTCACAAATGTTTGTAAAAACAGTCTGCATGCCTAAGTGCTTGATTTTATACACCTGTGGCCAGGCCAAGTGATTAGGACACCTGATTCTGATCATTTGGATGGGTGACCGAATACTTTTGGTAATATAGTGTACCTCTTTTAGTTTGCTTGACACAGAACCCATAGTTTCACTTAAGTACAGTTACTCTGTACTTTTTTCACCCCAGCCAAGATGCCAGAGCCTGACATCACCTCCAGCATACATATCAACTATCATTAAGATCAGTGTTAGCTATTATAGATCAACCACTCTAATTTACCAGTATAGATTACTTTTGTTGTTTAAGTAATAGATGATGAAACATGGTGGCACGCTTGCATGAAAGTGTTGTATCTTATTTGAAATTGTATACATACCAACATGATTAGAAATAACATTGAAATGACAAGCTTTTATTTGGTCATAATATACTGTTAAGTTTCAGCTCCAACAGATATCAGAATTTAGTTTCATAATTGCTTTTAAAAGAAATAATTAAAACATTCAGTCTTGTTTTTTATGACCTGATTTTCCTTTAGTGTGGTCTGGGGCACCAAAGCTGAGAAATGTTATGATGTTGTGGGACGAGTGCTGTGGAAGTACCCCAGCATTTTGTTGCACTGCTAAATCTTTTCTCATGATGCTACGCAGGCGGTTCATTCACAAAGTGAAAGCCAAGTTGCCAGGCCAGGCTGATACAGGTTTCTATTCTATTCTATTCTATTCTATTCTATTCTATTCTATTCTATTCTATAGAATTAATTTAGAATTCATTCTCCAACATCTCCCCCTCAGTCTTTGCTCAGTTGTTGCAGCTGGTGCAGTCCTGCTCTATGATGGTCCCACTAGCAGCGTGCACAACAGATCTGGTGACTTTGTTTCAGTTACATGTCTACCTCAGCCATTGGAAGGTCACCAACTTTGGAGAGCATATCTCTCACATGTCCAGAGAAGGTAAGTGCACAATGTTGCTCAACAGCAAATTGTTTCTACAGATAATAATCTAGGCAGAAATATACATGTTTATGTGCCTTTGAAGAAACAAGATATGCCAAAACTAAATCAGAAAATAATGTGTTGAACAACCAAATTTAACTTTCATTGAGGTCCAAACCTTAAGTACTAGCATTATGCTAATGTTAACTGCCAAACAACAAATCAACAACCTGTTTAGCAAAGTCTGACAAAGTTTGACTTCATTTTAGATTCATATCTTTTGATTGAGATTCACTGTTAGGATAATTTGACTGAGATTCATTGTTAGTATAATGTAAAATTATTTTGAAATAACTGCTACAGTGTATGCACATAGCAAATTACTAGCACATTGGAATATTGTAATCAAGTCGAAAATAATCTATGCACCTTTTGTGCTATACAATGGGAATATAAACAATGAGATTTGCTCATCAATACAAACAAGTTGACTATTGGTACTGCTTAACTACACATTAAGCTGGGAAAATTTGATAGGTTGATGAAAACTCTGATAAGTCTGTAATATGCCAAGTTACTCTGAATTTGGCTAATATTATTTTTATGAACACGAAAAAAAGCAAGAAGGGGTTCCAACAACTGCAAGTGGCACAGACACAACATGGCACACCAGTGGCTACTCCAGTCATTTCTATATTAGAAATTGGCATGAAACCACAATTGAAGTTTAAGAATGATTTGCACAATAATATTTGCACAATAATAATAATAATGAGAATAATAATGATTTGCACAATAATATTTCTATTTCTAGAGAATATTTCTAGAAATCATATTAAAATAAAGTAATTTCTAAGGAAGATAGCAGTACAGTGTTGGAAGTCATGGGAAATGACAATGTGCCAAAGATTTATTTCCCTGAACACAACTAAACATTTGCAGAATTAAATATCCATTCCAAAGACTTACAAAGACCTCCTGACTAGCTTATAAGACATATTAGAATAAGAAAAATACAATAAGAAAACTAACAAACATTAAAACTAGAATCATGGAACTATAAGATGGCACCAGTCCAATACACAGAATCGGTATCAGATCGATACCAGCAAAAAGTGGTGGATTGGAGAAAAAAAAGAATGAATTTTATCCAATACTGTAACCAAGGGAAAAGACCAGGATTGGATTGGACATGGCATCCTTGGACTCTATCCTATTAACTTGGTCTGGACTCTTTTGCTATAATTTTTGGTTTTGAGATTCTGCCGGTCTTAGTGTTTGCTGTTTGCCTATTGCCTGACTTTATTGTGGATGGCTTTCTACCAAGGACATCTGGGTCTCACAAGGTTGTACGAAACTCACACAATGCTTCATAGGCCTCTACAAGATCCTGTAGCATATCAAAGACATAATTTACAAACTGGAATTACCTTGTCACTGCTGCTTAGCATCCTATGACCATTTCATCAATTCCATTTCAAAACTTCCAAGGAGTATTTGACCACCCCCTCATGGGCAAAGAAATAGGGGAGCAACTTCCCTTAGTGAAACAGGGCAACTGGAGCACCACTGAATATGCCTTTGAGTTCCGGACACTGGCAGCAGGCAGTAGGCAGAACCAGCCAGCCTATGACAAAATGGTCATAGAGGAAAACCCCTCTTCTCACACAAATGTCTTGGAGCCCATGCAGATCGGCCAAACTGAACTCAGCACTATGGAGTACCAAAGACAACAACATGAAGGGCAGTGTTTCTACTGAGACAGTTCTATACCGCATTGCCCAATGTTCAGAACGCTCACCAACCCAACCAGCACCACATGGGCAAACCAGTTCCTGACCTTGCTCAGCCACAGTGAGTCCACCTCTGTTGACTCACTGTACACCTCTGTTGTAGTTAACCTCTACCAAAAACCAAACAATGGAAAAAGCATAACAGAAGCTTGTAATGTAGCTCATGGCTAACTTTGCCCTTCCATATCAACCACATCTGAAAAAGAAAGGGGGCAGACTCCGACAGTGCACTGACTACAGAGGTCTCAACCAAATCACAATCAAATATCATTATCCACCTGCTGCTTATCCTAGAGCAACTCAGAGAAGCCCGTGTATTCACCATACCTGCCAAGCACATACATCCTCAATTGCATAAGAGAAGAAGATGAATGGATGATGGGCCTTTAGCATTACCTCTGGCCACTTCAGGAATTGAAGCTTCAAAAATTCCTTGGCTTTGCGAATTTCTACAGGCGATTCATTCATAATTTCAGCCTCATCACTGCAGCACTCACCTCCCTCCTTATTCTCCTCATGATTCCATTTTACCCTCTCCTACCGACATGGCTCAAAAAAATACCAAAGCTGATTCTCTGTCATGACTCTACCCAGCACTTCTCGGATCAACCAGCACGGAGTGCATTCTCCCCCAATCTGGCATTGTGGGTGCATTTTCGTGGGACATTGACAGAGCACAGTCTCAAGATCATCACTTGCCAGAATCATGTCCCTCAAATCAAAATGCATTTTCCAGCTGCCCCAAGGGGCAAACTGATCACCTGGGCGCACACATCCCCAGCAACTGCACATCCAGGTGTCCACAGGACCTGTCAACCATGGTGGACTAATATGATGAAGGACAGCCACAGGTTTGTTACCCCTTGCTCACAATGTGCCCAAGCCACCTGCCCTTCTTGCAAGCTAACAACTCCATAATGGTCACCATGGACAGATTCTCTAGGCCTCATTTCAAAGCCCAAACTCCCATCTTCGAAACTGCTGAAAACCTTTTCCAACACGTTTTGATACTTTTGCATTCCTGAGTATATTGTAAGCGACAAACGTGCACAGTTCACTTCATGTCAGGATATCATTCTCAGTCCAATGGTCAAATGGAACGGGCCAACCAAGAGATCAGCAGATTTTTAAGAACCTTCTGTGCCAACAGTCAAGAAGATTGGTCCCGATTTCTCACTTGGGTTAAGTAGGTGAAGAACTCATTGTCACTCCGCAACCCAACTAACACCATTCCAGTGTGTACTGGAGGGGTACAACTGCCCTTGTTACGTTGGAATAAGAACACCACTGACTCAACATTGGTAGATGAATGATTTAAACATAGTGAATGAGTTTGGGAGAGAACTCATTAAAGACTTGAACAAGTGGCATAAACTTACAAAGAATTTGCTGACCAAAACTGTGGAGAGACTCATAGTTATGAACCCAGTGATCACGTATGGCTGTCTACCAAGGACATCTTGGTCCTACAAGGTTGTAAGAAACTCACACAACACATCATAGGCCCCTACAAGAGTCTGCAGAATATGAATGACATGACTTACAAACTGGAATTATCTCATCATTGCTGCCATTGCACCCTCCTTCCATGTGTCTTAAACCACTCACCCCAGGCCTATTAGTGGAGAATGTTCCACCCACTACACCCCCAGCACCCCTCGATGTAGAGGGATGTTTCTGAATGTCCTTGAATGGCCCAGCCAAAACCTGGACTTGAACCCCAAGAATATCTGTTGAGAGACCTGAAAATGGCAGTTCACAGACATTCCCCATCCAATCTGATTGAGCTTTAGGAGGCTGTGCCAGGAAGAATGAAGAAACTGCCCAGATTCAGGTGTACAAAGCTTGTAGAGGCTTACTAAAAAAGACTTGAAAATGTAATACTGCCAAATGTGTTTCTAAACAGTAATGAATAGAGTCAGAATATTTACCTAAATAAGAAATTATAGTTTTGATTTTTAATAAATTTGCAAAAAATTCTTTGCTTGGTTATGGGTTATTGTGTGCAGTTTGATGGCCAAAAATAGTCAATTTAATCCATTTTAATTCAACTCTATAACAAAATAAATTGTGCAAAAACTGAACTAAAGTTTTTCTCCTCTGTTTACCTGTTTTAGTGTATTTAGTATCATGCCTACAGACGCCAAAGAGGAGGAGGGTTCTCAAGAAACTGAAGGGAAAGAGGATCTCAGAACTGCAACCAATGGGACAAACCCTCCAGCTCCTAGCCAAGTTACTTACAGATGATAGTCACAAGGTTGCAGTTTCAGCAACCTCCTGCCTCTGTAGGGCCTCAGGCTATAAGTCCTTTAGGTTAAAGGTACGGAATAAGCAACCCACCACAACTTACGTATGTTCCAAATTTGTTTATATTTCAGGGTAAAAATATAAATCTAATTATTTCACAAAAAATACAGACATGCCACATTTGATCTGGTTATGTTGACCTTGACAGGCCCTGGTTCATTATACATGGCTGTTGAAAGACAATGACATTCACGTGCAGCAGCAGGCTTGTTTAGCACTGAAATGCTTAAAGGTAACCATTTTCATTTTCACTGAAGTCAGTGCAAAAATGTTTAATAGGTTATTAAAAATACTAAAAAGATAAAGCCATCTGATCTGAATGGATGAACTGAATTGTCATTTGACAACAGCAGGGACTACATAATCTATTGCAAATATCTAGAAACTACACTCACCATTCACTTTAACAAGAACACCTGTACACCTGCTCATTTATGCAGTAATCCATTCAGCCAGTCATGTGGCAGCAGCACAAATTGTGCAGATAAAGGTCAAGAGCTTCAGAACTCATAAAATCACAGGTTACAACTGTCGTGAGCAGTAAAGCAACTCAGGATGCACAAAACATGAGTACAACAGCAGTAGACCGCACTGGGTTCCACTCCTATCAGCCAAGAACAGGAATCTGAGGCTATCATGGGCACAGGCTTACCCAAACTGGACAGTTGAAGATTAGAAAAAAAATCACCTGGTCTTTTTCCATCTGAAGCACTTGACTTATATCTGCATGATTTTATTCATTGTGCTGCTGCCACATGATTGACTGATTAGATAACTGCATAAATGACAAGGTGTACAGGTGTTCATATTAAAGTGGACAGTGAGTATGGTTTCACTTTGTACAGTTTCAGAAGCATTTTGCTTGCACAGTTGATAAATAACCTTTTTTGTCCAATTTTTGTCCAAAGTGTCCAATTTCTTTGGACATGAATACAGACCTAGTTTGAATTGCACTGAAGTACTCAAAATTCCCTGAGAAACAATACCTTTCTGAAAAAAATTCCTCATCAAAAATCAAAATGATTACCATGATTGCCAACAACTTCAAATGCACTTTTCTTGCACAGATGATGAAAACTCCACTTGTACTTTTATAGAGAAGAATCACTGCAAATCAATACAAACTTATTCTGATCACCTTTATCCTGTTATGAAATATGTCTAACCTGTTGGGAGTGGTCTGCTAAGGTTATAGTCCTGCTAATTTACTTTGTCATTTATTAATGACTGAGATGATCCACCTACAAATAATGGTTCATAAAAAGGTCAGATTAAGGCTGAGATTGAGAGGAGTAAAGATTAAAATTTGTAATCTATGTCCTAGGCCCTTGAAAGTGCTGAGCAGGTGGCTGAGCTGTGGCACTCCACAGATGAAGAGTTAAGGAACGCAGCCAGAGAGACCATTCTTTCATTTGGTAACCTTTTCACCTGATCCAACAAGTACACCTATTATTTTTTAAGAAGAATTACAAACTATACTGATATACAGAATTCTATGCATTCTGATTGAGATACTAAGAACACTAACTGAATTGTAGATATTCGGGCAGAACATTAATGTATCTCTAAATAGTATTATACAGAATGATGCAGTCATTAATTATTTTTTTCCATTTTAATTTAAATTTATTTTTAAGGCACAAGATTATACCATTTTATCTACACTCACCAAAGACTTTGTTAGGAACACCTGTACACCTACTCAGTTATCTAATCAGTCAACTGCATGGCAGCAGTGCAATGCATAATGAATGAATAATGCAGATACTGCTTTGGGTAATGTTCACATCAACCATCAGAATGGGGTGATCTCAGTAGAATGAATGATCTCAGTAATTTTGACTGTGGCATGATTGTTGGTGCCAGAAGGGCTGGTTTGATTATTTCTATAACTACTGATCTCCTGGGATTTTCATGCACAACAGAATTTAAAATTTATTTGAAATGGTGCAATAAAGAAAAAAACATCTAGTGAGTGGCAGTTCTGCAGATAAAAATGCCTTATTGATGAGAGAGGTCAACAGAGAATGGCCAGACTGGTCTGAGTTGAACAGAAAGGCTATAGTAACTCAGATAACCAGTCTGTACAATTGTGGTGAGCAGAAAAGAATCTCAGAATGACAACCCAACAAACCTTGAGGTGGATGGGCTGCAACAGCAGAAAACCACTTCAGGTTGCACTTCTGTCAGCCAAGAACAGAAAGTTGAGGCTGCAGTGGAAACAGGCTCACCAAAACTCAACAGTTGAAGACTGGAAAAACATAGCCTGGTCTGAGGAACCTTGATTTTTGCTGAGGCACACAGATGGTAGGGTCAGAATTTGGCACCAACAACATGAATCCATTGACCCAACCTGCCTTGTGTCAACAGTCCAGGCTGGTGGAGGTGGTGTGGGGAATAGTTTCTTGGCACACTTTGGTTAATGACAATCAATGATCGCTTGAATGCCACAGCCTTTTTGATTATTGTTACTAACCATGTGCATCCCTTCACTGCCACAATTTACCTATCATCTAACGCTACTTCCAGCATGAAAATGCACCATGTCACAAAGTAAAAGTTGTCTCAAACCCGTTTCATGAACATGACAATGAGTTAAATGTTCTTCAACGGCCTTCCCAGTCACCACATCTGAATCAATAGAACAATAGAACACCTTTAGGATGTGATAGAAGGGCATATTCGCATAATGAAAATGCACCTGAAATATCTGCAATCAATCATGTCAACATGGACCAGAATTTCAAAGGAATGTTTCCAACATCTTGTGGAATCCATGCCACGGAGAACTGAGGCTGTTTTGAGAGCAAAGAGGGGCCCGAGTTTTAGTATAGTGTTCCTAATTAAATGCTCAATGAGTGTATAATACTATAATACTTCTATATTATAATATTACTATATTTCTATACTATATTTAATATTTTTTAAAATAAAAAATTTAAATATTTTGGAAAATTTATCCTTAGTTAATTAAAAGAGACAGGAATCATAGGACAGAGTTTAATTTAAACATTTATCAAATGAAAAGAGGTTGACATTAGCAACCACAGAACAACACTTTACACACACTGTATCAAAGTTAAATTGACTATATTTAATATTAACTATATTGCAATTTTATTACAGGGAAAAAAGGCCACAAAGCCTTCCAGAGAATGGACCAGATCTGCGCTGAGTTACAAGAGGAAATTTATAAAAATTTAAAAACAGAAATCACAATCTTCTAGTGATTGCACAAACTTGGCTAAGTCTTTTGCTGATCAGAAGACATCAAGAAGTGTAAACAATTATGGGAAAAAATTATATAAAATAAAAAGTAAAAAAAAAACCTCCAATAATACCCCACACAGTAACAGTTACAGAAAAGAGACCAAAAGCTAGACTTGCATGCAAAAATATTCAGTATTGAAGTAACTCAAAATGGACTGTAGTCATACAACAGGACACTGCTTAAGTCTTTGAGTCACTGCCTTTGAGTCTTATTTTATTCAATCCATTTTTGTATAAAACTATTCAAAATATTATAAAAAGCATGATCTATATTTACACAATAAAAAAAATGTAAACAAAAAAAATAGTGACAATAATTGTAACTAATGTGTTAAAAACCAACCATATACATTGCAGTTTTTCTGTTAGTCGGTAAAAACTCTGCATGATCAGCAAATTCAGATCCTGCCAGACACAGTGTCTGGTAAAAAAAAAACAAACAAACAAACAAAAAAAACCCAAAGTATTATATTAGGATTTAGTACCATTTTATTCAATAGTATGTATCTTTAAATGAATATGCTGAAGGAAAAAAAGTCACTGTTTGTCTAAGTGCACTGCCACTGGTGGTTGTATTACTACCTACTACTAGCCCCTAATTCATTTAGCCACTGCTGTGGAAGCGCTGTTTTCTAGCAAACTACTTTCTGCTGACATGCACAGAAAATCCAAACATGTTATTCAATTACAGAGTAAAAAAATCCTATCACCCAGTCATACAGGATACACGCTATTCTAGTCCAAAATTAAAATTTTCTCTTACCAAGTCAGATACTACTTTACTCAATTCCAGAATTCAAGATGGCTGATACTGAGACCTGTCGGCAAATAGTTGGCTGAACAGACAGTGGCAAAACAGTCAACTCTTAAGTTTCTTGCTACAAGCTAATCTAGACAGTGAGGAACATCTCGGGATCATAGAGACATATGATCCTGGTGTAGCTGCACAGAAGCAGATGTGTGATACATTTGAGAAAAGGTATTGCAAGGTAACATTTGGGTGCTTCTTTAAATACATTAAATCTAGTTAAAAGATCAATAAAATGTTATTAGCAGTTGTGTCATAAAGTAATAATTTTTGTTATCAGAAAGTTTTCTTGTTCTGTTGTTTGTTGTGTTCATAGGCCTGTTGACTATTTTATTTATTTAAATGTTGATTGCAAAAAAACATTAATTAAATATTAATTTTACTTGAAGGTGTCACTCTTGTATAGTCCAAAATTTCAGTGTTTTTTCTCAGCAGTAGTAATTACCATATGACCGGAATTACAGTACTCTTGAGTACTTTGCCAAAAGTACAGTATACACCAGTATACACCAGCACCAAAAATCCAGAGCAGAAACTCATGATACATGGCTGCAAACAGAACAGCGCAATATTTTTTCATTTCAGCAAGCTGCAAACTTCAAAAGTGTGTTACTCATGATTAAAAACACATTTGAATTAAGTCACAATTAAATCCTTGGGATTAATTTAGAACTATGTGTCAAAGGTCAAAATGGCTTTCAAAAAACAACGAAAGTAATGAAGTAAAGAGGCAGATTTTTTGCCTTTATCTATGGAATCAAGTTGTAGCAAACAGAAGTGTCTTGTGACCATAGATTTTGGTGGGGCAGGACAATGTAGCCTCAAACAAAATTAGGTCAAGGGGCTGCCACACGAGACGTATGCTTTTGGCTACTATCTAGTGTATTTTTTTATTAACCCTGTAATTCAGCATACAGTCTAGTAGCTTGATTTGTGTGGTTTTACATGTACATTTGTATACATGTGCTTGATACAGCAGGTATGTTTCCCATCACAGTGTACAAGGCACACACAGAAGAGGCCATATCATTAACCAGGATTAAAACGGAAATGGTTCTGTTTGTCATGGACACAGAAGGCCTCATTCATCAGTATTTTAGTAAAGTTGTGTGTAAATGTTTGTGTAAGCCAAACCAAGCTAAACATTTCTGCTGGATTTACAAAAGTTTCAGAAATGCTGATTTTCTTAGTACTCACGTGTATGTTGATGAATGTCAATTACCTGTACATTACCAGGCACATGGCACAGCTTTTTTGCATTTGGCCATGATGCCCACAAAACGTTATTTAAAAAAAAAGCTCACAGAGCTGAAATGATTAGTAAATGGCAAAAAATACTTGCTCAGAGGTAGAAAAGTAAAAGTAATTTTGAGTCGTGTCTATGCCAAAAAAAATTTATAGACACACACGCACACCAGTTAGTTCTGGTCTACTAATTTGATTACGACATTCCAAGAGTGCTGATATTAATATAACAGCACTGGAATAGTTCACTGTTTGAGTTGCTCCACTTAACTGTGTTCGCTACATAAAATTCCAATTCTAGCAATAGTTTTTTACTCGGACACCGCGCTGTCAGTCAGTCTGTGTGTTACATGGCAACACGCAAAGCTCTATCCAGCTGTGGGAGCTATTTTCGTCGATATAGCAAAAATAAACAAAATATTTGCCCATATTGTGCCTGAAATATCAGTTACTCTATATTAATTTCTTGTTTATAGCCTTGTGCTTATGGCCGAATCACTGTCATGCTGATATTCAATATAATTGTGCTCTTGCTTGTGCTATATGGCTTACTTATTTAACATTGTAAGAACACCTTGAAAATTCCAAAATCTGGAGCTAAATTACAGAAAAATCCTCTGAAAAAATCCTACTGCTCTTTACACATCCTTTCGCTCATAAGCATGACTTTAATCTTCTGTTATCTGAGCCATTTGTTTATGGCTTATGGCTATGTACAGACAGAGCAATCCTACCTCCATGTAGACTGTTGCTTTGCTTTCTATATTTTTCATATTCTTTAATTAATGCCAATAATATAAAATGACTGGGTTTCTCAAAATTTTCTTAATGGTATTCTTAGTCCCTGACTTAGTGACCTAACATGGGGTATGTTTTTGATAGCGACAACAAATCACTTCTGTAACTTGCTCTTTTATATAAAAGTGCAGTAATCCATGCAAATTATATGATTTGAAGTTGATCAAGTCAAGAATTATGTTAGCTAGTCATCTTTTGCATAAATTTATACATACTCTGAAGCAGGACTTTTTTTTTTTTTTTTTTTTTTATAAAAAAACAGGATTTTCATGAATACCAAATTTCTTGTGTAAATACTCCTATGAATGATTTAAAAATAAATCAGTTCGTATCCAGCTTCATAAATGAGGTCCAAAGGAAAATAAACTTTTCCTTTGCAGAAATTTATTTGCTTTAATTCGGATTATTTGATATGAACCATGATCTTAGTGGCCACAGATTATTTTTATCTAGCCCAATGTGGGCTAAATACCACAACCTTGGCCAACCCTCATTAACTGTCCTATTTGCTGCATCTTCCCTGAGCATATTCCTTCCTAAGTGAGCCTTTATTATCTCTTGTTGAAATGCCCATTTTTGACCACTAGGTGCAATAATAATTTTATGGGGCTAAATAGGGGCCGTGAACATGCTTCCTCTCAATCTAGAAATGCAAGCAAATCAATTTTTCATTTCTGTGAAATACAAGTATTTTTAAAAAATCACTGGACACTCAAAAGAGGTAATAAGTATTTCAACAGAATTTAAAATGTATCGAATTGTGAATGAGAACTGAAGATAAACATTTGGTGAATCGCTGAAAATATTTAGATATTGCAAACAAAAACCATGACTTGAGAAATAAATCTCCCTTTCAAACACTTTTTTTGTTACTAATTATTTGTTATCCTATTTAAATTTGCATTTCTGAACTACCCCTCAAATTGCATATATTATTTTGCCATACTTTTCTCCTTTTGTGTTTGTTTTATTGTGCCTTTGACTTGTCCACTCTTTGATGTGGAGGTTGGCATGCGAGGTGCAGTGCATGTGAGGGGGTAGAGGCTAATTCCCAGACACAGCTGTGGGATGTGGGAAGAGTGGATGCACCGTGGTGGGGCAATCGTAGCAAACTCATCAGCTGGCAGTAGTAGTATATAGTATGTAGTATAGAAGTATTTTGAATGAGGTCACTCAGCGGTGTTAGGAGGGTTTAGCTACAGGCGAAGAAGGTTGTGGGGGCTGTGGGACTGAACCAGAGCACCAAGAAAGGACCAACTCAGTGCTGATATGAATGACAGGAAAGCCCACCCTAGCTAGTGTATGCACGTTAGCAGAGTCCAGCAAACTTTGCAAGCTCAGTGGTGGAGAGTGCAGTATGGAGAGGTATGACCACTCAACCACAGTAGATCCACAGCTCTCAGATGTTGGAAAATGTGAAAAACTCAGAGCATCAAAGGAAGAGACACACCCAGCAATGGACTCAGATGTGACTAAGTGTACTCAGATTTGACTGCTGTACTGAGCAACAGAACAGTTCCTAAAAAACACATGGACAATGTGGAAGTGATAGATTAGCAAGACTAGCAAACTAAAAACCTTTATTCTTCCTTTTGTATGGCAGCATATCTTTTGTCATAACATTTTATATATATATATATATATATATATATACATACATATTTCCTTGAAGACGCCTCAGCTGTTTTCTATGGACTACACAAATACACATTTACACACACACACACACACACACACACTCTTGTTAACCCATATGAGGATGGGTTCTCTGTTGAGTCTGGTTCCTCTCA
>CM074946.1:4727008-4744733 GCA_037577455.1 Pangasius macronema
TTTGTTTGTGTAAAGCTGCTTTGAGGCAATGACATTGTAAAAAAGCGCTATACAAATAAACTGAATTGAATTGAAATATACACACACACACACACCTGTCTATCTATAAATATAAATTTATAAATTTGTAAGTAAATAATGAATATAAGAGCAAAGTGCAGACTTTAAGTTTTAATCTAAGGGTATTTACATCATTCACATAGACATTTTTATATGCCCCCCCCCCCTTTTTTTTAGGGACCAAAAGTAATTGGATAAACTAGCAATCATAAGTTAAATTGTCATTTTAAATACTTGCAAAACCCTCTGGCGTAAATAGACATCACTAGGTGCTGGGTGTCTTCCCTGATGCTCTGCCAGGCCTTTACAGCTGTCTTCGTTTCCGGGTTGTTGTTGGAGTGTTTTGCATTGATAACACTTTTTATAAAGTCCTCAGAAATCTCCTTTGATTGAGGCATGGCATGCTTCCATAAACCTGTGTGGTGAAGACCAGACTTTGATAGAGAACTAAGTTTATGTTCTTGAAACATGGCAGGGCCTGCTCAACTCATACCTGTTTGCCATCCCCTTGATCGAAAGACTTTAATTACTCCTTAAAATTAACTTTCTCCTAGAGGATCACATACATTTGGGTCCATAAATATTTGGACAGTGAAAATTTTCACAAATTTGCCACCATCACTGCACACCACCACAAAGGATTTGACATGAAATATCGAGATGTGACTGAAGTTTAGAATTTCAGCTTTTTTCCCCCAAGGGGATTAACAAAAATATTGTACTAACCATTTAGGAATTACAGCCATATTTTAGTCCCCTACAATTTCACAGGCTCAAAAGTAATTGGACAATTAACTGATAAGCAGTTTTATGGACAGGTGTGGCCTGTTTCCTAGTTATTTCATGACAAATTAAGGAAATAAAAGATCTGGAGTTGATTGCAAGAGTTAAATCTACATTTGGTAGCTGTTCATGGGAACTCTCAATATGCGGTCCAAAAAAGTGTCAATGCAAATGAAGCAGGACATCATTGAACTGAAAAGACAAAACAGACCTTTCGTAGAGATAGCAGAAACTTTGGGCGTGGCCAAATCAACAATTTGCTACACTCTTAAAAAGAAGGAATGCACTGGTGAGCTCAGCAACACCAAAAGGCCTGGAAGACCACATAAGGAACTAAAGTGGATGACTGCAGAATGCTTTCCTTGGGGAAGGAAAAACCCCTTCACCACACCCAGCCAAGTCAAGAACACTCCCAATGAGTTAGGCATATCACTGTCAGTCTACAATCAAAAGATTGCCTTAAAATATTGCCTTCATGAATGCAAATACAAGGTGCAAACCACTGGTAACACTTACGAACAGAAAGGCCAGATTAGACTTTGCTAGAAAACATCCAAAAAAGCCTGCCCAATTTTGGAACAAGATTCTTTGGACTGATGAAACCAAGATTAACTTGTACCAGAATGATAGAAAGAGAAGAGTATTGAGAAAGAAAGGTAGGGCTCATGATCCAAAGTATACCACATCATGTGTCAAACATGGTGGAGGAAGTGTAATGGCATGAGCATGTATGATTGTCAATGGAACTAGGTCACTAGTGTTTACTGATGATGTGACTGCTGATAGTAGCAGAATGATTTCTGTGTGTAGAGCTATACTCTCTGCTCACTTTCAGTCAAATGTTGCAAAATTGATAGGACAGTGCTTCATGGTACAGATGGATAATAACCCAAAACACATCGCAAAAGCAATCCAAGAGCTTCTTAAGGCAAAGAAATAGAATGTTCTTAAATAGCCGAGTCAGTCACTAGACCTCAACCCAGGTGAGCATGCTTTTCACAAAACTGAAGGCAGAAAGACCCACAAACAAGCAGCAGCTGAAGCAGGCTGCAGTAAAAGCCTGGCAAAGCATCTCCAGGGAGGAAACACTGGTGATGTCCATGGTTTAAAGACTTCAGGCAGTCATTGGCTACAAAAGGATTTGTATCAAAATATATATATATATTTTTTAAACGTATAATTATTTACATATAATTGTTAGTTTGTCCAATTACTTTTGAGCCTGTGAAAAAAGGCTGTACTTCCTGAACGGTTAATGCAATATTTTTGTTAAACCCCTTGAATTAAACCTGAAAGTCTGCACTTGAATTACATCGTGATTCCTTCATTTCAAATTCATTGTGGTGGTGTACTGAAGCAAAATTACAAAAATTGTGTCACTGTCCAAATACCTATGGACCAAACTGTGTTTTTTTCTGACAAAGGTATCTAATGTAATAAGACAATTTTGCTCAATAAATAAATTTGGAATCTATAATGTTTTTGCATCATTTGTTTAATTGGATTGTTTATCTAGTTTTAGGACTTGGATGAAGATCTGATGACATTTCAGGCCAAATGCAGAAATACAGAAAATCATAAAGGGTTCACAAACTAGCAGCACTGTATATCAGTATACAGGGCGTCCAAAAAGTCTCCACACATAGGGGAAATGAACACTTTCTAGCAAAATGTCTTCCAAATTTTTTCCATAATATATATATATATATAAATTGCCAGTGACTCATGGTCTTTTATGATTAAAGTGATCTGTGGTGAAAAATAACCAAGTTTTCTGTATACTGTCTGCTTTTTGTAACATCATTATTAGACCTTCTGGAAGATTAGTAAAATGAGTAGGAATCACCAATGGTGACAGAACGTAGGGGCAGGGGAGGTTCCATGCCCCCTCATTTGAGCTTTAAACACATTATGGTCATTAGAATGCTATTTTCAGGTATGTACATATTTATATGTATTGCTGTTTTTTTTGGTAGATGTAGTGCTTGTGGTCGCATCTTTTCGTCTCCAAAACTGTCTTCAACAGGAGTTTGCAAGATGTAACGATAAAAGAAATTCGGAAGTGTGCAATCCCACATGGTAATTTGATTCCCTGTTACAGCTTAATGACAAGTACTGGTATAAAGTTTCCTTTCATATTTTCCTACATTGCACCATGATGTTTGTATAAATAAATTGATGGTCCAAGAATGTGATCGTATCACCATGTGTAAAAGAAAGATCCAGGTGAAAGCTTTTAGAAACTCAGGCATTCTGCATTCTTTCACAGTCATGCAAATATTTTATTAGATGCCTTTAAAACTGTATGAGAGCTCAATTATCCACAATCACCTCCCACATATATGAATCTGTAGCAAGTTGGCCTTTTGCTTGGCCTCCCATGGTGCCTGCTATTCTGTCAGAGAAAGCATTAACGATTATGAGGAGAATCATTCCACTCTGTTTGGGTATAATATTTTGATAGCCGTTTGTTAACCGATTTGTTACAGAAGAACTGGAATGTTTCAGAAAGCCACAGGATTTAAGTGTGCTTTGATTTAAATAAAAAAAGGGGACATAACAGAATGCACTGTACTTATTCATAATTTGGTCAAACAAAAATAAGTACATAATGCATATTGACATTTTCGTGTTTTGGGTGTGTTGACTGAGTAGGATTTCAGTGACAGTGAACAAACATGTCAAATATGGTCAGACCCAAACTCCAGGTGTCCCCTACCTGTGCCACTCTTGCCGTTGTTCCTGCATCTATAGAACTCAGAAAGTTTGATATTACAATCAATTTGCACATTATGAACTTTATTGAATTAAAAGCTGCAACAGCATTTGAACAAACTGAGCTGCACACAAGTACAACTCATTACTTTCAATACTCTTGAGCTCTAGTAAGCTCAGTTTGGACATTCACCACCACTGAAGTCACCTCAGACCCTGGGATTTAAACTGATTGACACAAGAACAGAAATTTATATGATAAAACTCGTACATGCTCACACACCAGAATCTTTCAGCAACTAATGAATTAAAGGAAATTTTAGACTGAAAGATTAAAACAGAAGAACCCTATAAGCAACCCATGGACCAAAATTTGTGACCTCTTTGCAGAATGGAAAACAAAGTAACAGCAAGAGGCTAGGTTGTGATTAATTAAAGTATGACTTCAGTGAGGCTCTCATCTTCTGCAAATTTCTCAGCATTTCTCATTAGATTTTTGTTCATTTGTTCGTTTGTCCAAGAAGCGCTAGTGAGGATTTCTTGAGGATCTGGAGTCTAGGTGCCCACAATGCTGGGATCATGTGCGGAATCTGGCAGTGGAGAGTCATGGCAGTGGTAAAGGAAGCAATTCCCCCAGCAGCTGTAGCAAATGAGGAACAATGCTGCGAGGAACACTAAGGCACAAATGGTGCAGGGCTTCCTTTCCAACAGGAAGCTAAGCAAGTAGAAGCCCATGAACATAGAATGGTTGAACCACAGAGCTGGGTTCAGCGGCTTTGGGATCAGCAGGACCGGAAGTAACCACTGGAGGCAGTACATTGTCTCTTTGTAGTTGCTGGAGGTGGTCAAGTTTCAAAACAGATATCCAGAGTGATGGGTGGTTGTGTTGTACAACCACCAACTGCTGGTGGGGCTCAGCTTTGTAGTCCAGATATTACGTCAGGCCTTGAAAAGAATAAGAAGACATTAAAAAAAAAAAAAAATGCATCAACTTTTTTTTTTTAATCTTAATTATGTACTAGTCATGGCAATTGGATATACTATACTAGTATGAAATACTAGTATGACAGGATACAATAAAATCTCAACTAGTTCTACTAAGGGTTGCACAATGCATCGAAACTTCTGTACTTTTTGATTCTAAAACATGAAAAACAGTTAGATTCAAAAACTGTGAATATTTTAGGTTCTTATTTCAATACGGCGATGTCATTTTCCTGGTGACTCACAGTACGTTCTACTATCAGCAGTGCGCAGCAACACAAATCACACACAGTATGAAGTGATAAAATCATGGCTGAGTGGAACGCACCTGGTTTCCAGGCACTCCTGCAGTTTCTCAAAAACACAGGGTGAAAGAGTGAGGTATAGGCATATTTTGCCTACCTCGCAGATGACTAGGGTTAAATTCAAAAGAACACCTCAAACGTTTTAAAAACTTACTGACAAGCATCCCCACCTTCACAGAGAGCTGAAAAGCCAACAAGTTAGCTGATTATCCTGTGTAAGTTTCATTATGATGAAACTGTTTAGAAAGATAGCCTCTACGTGTTAGCCTAGTTTTTCTAACACTACTCATAACATGCTGCATTATTGAGAGTGAACATTTCAACATAAATTTAAACATGTGTGCTTCAAGACTAATGTTAGTCTATGGTCAGAAATATGATGTTAGAAAAAGTAAACTAACCTTTACTGAGCGTGTTTAGAAGTCATAAAAATCAACCTAGCATGGAGAACTCAGAGCCGCGCTTAATATATAACCAGGTAACTATACAAATGACTAGTTTAAAACATTTTGTTAATTGGTCCAAATCTCCAGAAGACATTTCCACTGCTCAACAATCTGTCCTTTGCCTTGGTTTGTATCACTTTGTCACTGCAATTGAATCATGCTAGAGTTCAACTGGAAACAGACGGACACCACCTCACTCAGATAGACTTGGACATTCAGACTTGATAACTGGAAAAGCGTCACAGTGTTGAACATTCATGATACAAAACATGTATTGTATGAAAGTCAAAATTCAGGTATTGTGACAACTGTAATTCTACTGTTAATGTGTAATGTATGTACCAGTTGTCTCCAAAAAAAAAAAAAAAAAAAAAGAATACAAATCCTAATAGGCTAACAAAAAAAATGCATTTCTGCTCATTTCCTATGCTATTACCTTATCATGTTCAGAAAGTCTCACAAATTTGACGATTACATAGGAGACAGAGTGCAATGATACTACCAAAATACTTGTTAATTATGAAATTTTACTCTAGGACTGAGAGACCTTTGTGCAGGCAAACTGCAATTTCTAATCACTTCCTATACCATTATCTCAGACTGGACAGAAGGTTCACCTTCCAAACAGGACAATGGCCCTGAACACAAAGCTAAGATGCAAGAGTGGCATAGGGACAGCTCTGTGAATGTCCTTGAGCTGCTCAGCCAGAGCCCAGAATTGAACCCAATCAAACTCAATCTCTGGAGAGACCTGAAAATAAGATAGCTGTCTACCAATGGTCCCCCACCCAACCTGACAGAGCTTGAGAGGATCCGCAGAGAAAAATGGAAGAAAATTCCCAAATCCAGGTGCGCAAAGCTTGTCGCATCATGCCCAAAAAGACTTGAGGCTATAATTGCTGCCAAAAGTGCTTCACCTAAGTACAGAGTTAGGGGTCTGAATACTTACGTCAATGTAATTTCATTTTCTTTTTAATAAATTTGCAAAGTTATCACAAATCTGGTTTTTGCTTTGTCATTATGGGGTATGGAGTGTAATACACTGTAAATGATAAAACTCTGACAGCAGCCTAATGATAGCCTAATGGTAAAAACCAAACTCTATCGTGCAGCATTAAGTCTGCCTTCCTAACATGACTTTAAAATGTTATAGTTGAGCATGGCTTATAATTTGAATTTTATAGTAGTCCCCTTTTTATGGTCTAATCAAAAACTGAATGTTACAATGCAGTCATACACACAGGATTACAGTCTACTAAAGATAGAAATATTGTACACAGGCACAATGTAGAAAACTCTGGTTGTATGTATGTTAGGCAACATAGCTAAAGCAAACCATGAGGTTCCTGGGGTGTGTTTTTAAAAACAAACAAAAAAAAGTTATGGTGCTGGTTACATGCAGGGCAAAAGGGCACTGAACCAAGGCCTATGATTAGTCAAATCTCCTTTTAAAGGTTTTTTCCTCATTGGTAGTGTTAAAAAACAAACAAACAAACAAACAAACAAACAAACAAAAACCCTCACAGTACACTTTCTATATAATCTTTCAATCTGCTGCTCACTGACCAGAACAGAAGAATGTTAACCATTTATATGTCAAATTGCTCATCTGCTATTTTTTCTAAGGGTTTTTATTGGAGAGGGGGAAAAAATGGTCGAGTTCTGATGCTCACATGCCCATTATAAGTGCTTTCGGCAGTGGACAGGGGTCAGAATAGGCTCTCTGACAGGTCTGTGGCTATGCAGTCCCATACACAGAAAGCTGTGATGCACTGTGTGTTCTGACAACTTTCGATCATAGCATTAACATTTTCAGCAATTTGTGCTACAGTAGCTCTTCTGTCGGATTGGACCAGACGGACAAACCTTCGCTCCCAACAAGCATCAATGAGCCTTGAGCACTCGTGCCCATTTTTCCTGCTTCCAACACAACAAATTTGAGAATCGACTGTTTACATTCTGCCTAATATATCCCACCCCTTGACAGGTGCCACTGTAACAAGATAAACAATGTTCTTCACTTCACCCATCACTGGTTTTAATGTTATGGCTGACAGGTCTATATACATACTGAACATTTATTTTGCATATTCCCTGGAGAACACTTTAAAGAGAAAGAGAAAAACCTGCTGAAAAAAATCAAAGGATTATGGTCGACCATTCACAGCGCATACAAATCGGAGCACATGCAGAGTGCAAAACCAGTAACGATAAACCCATTAAAAACTCATTAGTTAAAATGACATGCATTGTCAAAACTATTGACATAGTCTCCTATGAAACAGAAAGAAAAAACTTTTAACATAATCCTGCTAACCAACTTGATTGGCATCCTTCGCATTGCAACTAGTGCACATGCAGATCATGCAATGTTGATGTTGACACAGCAACCCATATCATTCAGCAACCCATATCATCTACAGCAAGCCTGCAATGTTTTGTGTAAATATGTAGTGTGCAGTATGCAAAGCATCATGCTTTTGTTGCGATTGTATTGTTGGCAATCTTTGCTTAGAATCTTTCTCAGTAAATGGCAGAAATCAGACAAATTTGCGGCAGGTGGGGACAGTGCTTAGCGGGATTCTGCAGCAGAAGGCTGGTGTATGGGAGGAGCTGCTTAACAGGGCACACGTGACACATTGGCACTGTTATAGAAACATGAATATTGTAATTAAATTAACATGAATATTAATTTCTCTCTATTTGTGAGCAGAGTTTGTGTGAGAGAGACTTCAAGCCCAGTGAGACAGAAGTAAAGGGCAGTTGGAAAGCAGCCAAACTTTCCATTTGTTTAAAGTGCTATTTATTATTTTTTCTTTTCCCCGCCTTCTTTCTGATCCTGACATAATGTGCCAAATCTGCTCATAATTATGCTGATGTGTGATATGACCCTGAATCTGGTGGGTTCCTGGTTACCATTCAGTTGTCATTGCCTCTCACACACAAGCTCAGATCACTACGAGAGAGAGAGAGAGAGAGAGAGAGGGCAACACAAGCAGCTTGTTAATATCTAACATTGCCAATATGCATCAGGTGTACCCTATTAATCAGTTTCTCTCCATACACCACCCTCCTGCCTGTTGCAGTCTCCCACTAACCCATGCAACAAAATTATATAGAGGCTAGTAAACACTTTATAAATAGTGGCTAATATGTTTACCTTAATTAAATTAACTTAGATTAATTAATTCTTTATATTAATTCTTTAATACTGGGGAATTCATCCTTACCGTGTGTTCTCTGGGAACTCCATTGCCAATGCTCTGTCAGGCATTTTATTGCATTTGAAGCAATGACTATATACACGCACCACCAACTTTATTGGGAACACTTGTACACCAGCACATTCATGCAGTTATCTAATTAGCCATCAACGAATGACCAGACTGGCCTGAGCCGACAGGAAGTCTTTAGTAACTCAAATAAGCACTATGGTGAGCAGAAAAGCATCTCAGACCACACAGCACATCGAAGCTTGAGGTGGATGGGCTACAACAGCGGAAGACCACATTGGGTTCCCCTCCTGGCAGCCAAGAACAAGAATCTGAGGCCAACATAGGCACAGACTCAACCAGCAATTGGAAAACTGGAAAAAGACCAGGTGATTTTCTTTCCCTCCAATTTCAATGAGCCTGTGCCCATGATAGCCTGATTTCTGTTGTGGGCTGACAGGAGGGGAACCCAGTGTGATCTACTGCTGTTGTAGCCTATCCTCCTCAAGGTTCGATGTTTCATGCATGCTGATATGCTTTTTTTTCCCTGCTCATCACAGTTATAAACAGTGATCATTTGAGTTACTATATCCTTCCTGGTAGCACAAACCAATCAGGCCATTATCCTCAGATCTGTCTTTCCTCTGACCTCACTTCTCTCTTGGTACCAACAACCATGCGAACAAAGTTACAGAGCTCACATTTTTCTTCATTCTGATGTTTGATGTGATCATTAACTGAACCTCTTGACCTATATTTGCATGATGTTTTGCAATGTCACACCTATTCCCATGTTAGTGAAAGTGAAGGATGGCAATCTCTCTCTTTACAAGTTACAGCTCCACAAATTATTTTTCAGGAGTAGCGTTCTTTGTTTTTACAAGTTCAGTCACCCTGTATCGCTCCAATATTGCGCCTTATGATAAATGTGTTTTACAGGAGTTATTGGGTGATAATTAAAATTGTGGTTAAGGTGATTAACAGTTTTAAACAGTCAAGCCTCATGAATGCATATGCACTTTCCAACATGCACCTGAAGCAAGACCTATAGCAAAGCCATGCCTCGTTCTACTGAAACTGTTGTAACAGACCATGAATTCTTTGTGTATTTTTTTCCTGGCAAGTTGCTCATTTTGATGTCCAAGCTAGCTCGCTGTACTGGTACTGTAACTAGCAAACCAACGTGAGTGAACATGTGAAGTGGTTGTACATACCAAGGCAGCTAACATTAGCTCTGTTTCATAATTTATTGACTGTATGACCTTAGAGAACACTCATTAAGTGGCTTGGCGTGGTTAGTCAATCAATTTTAAATGAAAAGGATGAAAGGAGAGGAACATAAAAGATGCATTTTCTATTCAGATGTATAATTTACTGCAGGTCTCAGAAGAAAACCATGCAGTAGCAATTTTTTTCCCCTCAAAAATTAGTTTGTGTTGAGTGTAAATGTTGACTGCTGTTCATATTTTCAGTTGGTAACTTACATTGCTTTCATTAAAATGATGGCTAAATGTCAGCTAGCTAGCAAACTGGTGCTTAGTCAGTCATAATTCAAAGCTCTAAAATCTTTTCCTGACAAAATTAAAAATCAATACACTTGTGAAAAATATGACTACATATTTACACATTATTTACATTATTAATAATGCTGTACTTGTCACTTTGAGAAAATTCACCATCTCAAGCACTTCAGATGTGTACTCAGGTACAGTGTCCATAAAAAAAAAAATTAAACAGAGGAGAGGCAGACCCACTGTCCACCTGGCCATATATATACACACACACTGTGCAGACTCTAGCTCCAACTTTCACTAAATGGTGACTCCCATTTCAAACCAAAAAAAGCGCTAAATGGGAGTGAATGTCGCCATGCCGTCCGCTCATCTACAGCAGTGTCCAGAAATACTGACACCCTTACATGTTTTCTTCCAAATAACTCTCAAATTCATAAAATAATTAGATTCACAATCAGTTGGAATTGTCAAATTTCAATTGCTTTCTGCAATTCTTTATGTTAATAGCAGTATTACAGTATTTTCTTCTTCCACTCAGAACTCAGTGTATAGTTCTCGTTTTTGGGTTTGAAATCAAAAGAAACATGAGACGATCGATCAGAATGTCAGCTTTAATTTCCTGATATTTTCATTTAGATGTGTTAAACAACTTAGAACCTGGCACCTTTGATAGCAGACCACCAAATGTTTACGTGAGCAGAAGTACTGGAATAGATGGTGTTAAACACCCTTTACTATTTGGTTACATATCTTTTGCTTCTAATAATTGCATTAAGCCAGTGAACCACTGACATCACCAAACAGTTGAATTTTGTACTTATTTTTGCTTCTTTCAATTGCCATTTGTTTTGGAGGGAGGGAGGGTTCTCCCTTCAGTCTCCCCTTCAGGAAGCAAAATGCATGTTCAACTGCTTTAAGGGCTTTAAGGACTGGTGACCTTCCACTCCCCCACTCCCCCTATGAAGTCCTCTGTTGTGTTGGCAATGTGTTTTGGGTCATTGTCTTGCTGCATGATGAAGTTCCTCCCAATCAGATTACATTTCTCTATAAACTGGCAAACAGAAGGTCTCTGTAGATGTCTGAATTCACTCTGCTGCTACCATCATGAGTTACATCATGTTTAATGAGCCCATTCCAGAAGCAGCCATGCAAGCCCAAGCCATAACAATACCTCCACTGTGCTCGACCAATGAGCTTGCTTTGGATCATAAACAGATAATTTCTTTTTCTACACTTTGGCCTTTCCATCACTTTGGTAGAAGTTAATCATGGTTCCAGAACTTCTGTGGCTCGTCTCTGTATTTCATTGCAAATTCGAATCTGGNTGAGTGGTTTGCATCTTGTGGTATGGCCTCTACATTTTTGCTCTCAAAGTCTTCTTCGAATGGTGGATTATGATACCTTCACCCCTGCAGTGATGTCACTGACTGTTGTTTTTGGGTTTGTCTTCACAGCTCTCACAATGTTTTATCAACTGCTGTTGTTTTCCTTGGCCTACCAGTTCATTGTCTGTTTGTTAGTACAAAAGTGGTTTCTTTCTTTTTCTGATTTCTTTCTTCTTCTTTTTCAAAACTGTTGTATTGGCTACGCCCAATGCTTGTGCAATGACTCTGATAAAATTTTCCCTCTTTTCTCAGCTTCAAAATAGCTTGCTTTTCTCCCATAATCAGCTCTCTAGTCTTAATGTTGGTTTATCCTTTTTTTTTTTTTTTTTTGCAAAAAAAAAAACAACAAAAAAAAACCAAACAAACACGTGCAAACCAAGCATAAACCTTCAACAATCAACCTAACAGGGCACACCTGGGCAACAAGAAACATCTGTCAGTCACATGTTCCAATATTTTTAATCACTTGAGAAATTGGTGGGGAAAAAAATGGAAATAAAAAAAAAAGGTGCCATGCTCTATGTTGTTTAACACATCTAGATGTAAATATCAGGAAATGAAAGTTGAAATTCTATCATCTCATTCTTCTTTTGATCTTAAACCCAAATGCCATCAGGGTATAGCAAAAACAAAAGAAGTGCCCTTGCCGTTACAATACTTTCTGAGGGGACTGCACATCCTCATACTGGTTCATTAGGTAAGAGATAAAGAGTACTATCAGTCTAAAAAGGGGAGGTAGCATAGTATGAAAAACAGAAGACAACAACAGGACAAAGAGTTTTAAATCTAGGGTGGTGTGGGAGAACTTATGAAGGTTGAAAACAAGTCTTGCAGCTGCATTCTGGATCAGCAGAGGTTGAATGGCATGCAGAGGCGGAACTGCCAGGAGTGAGTTGCAGTAGTCCAGTCTCGAAATGACTGAACAAGCATCCTGTGTGGAAAGAAACTGATGAATCCTTCTGATGTTGTAAAGGAGAAATATCAGTTTAGCCATGTGAGAGAAGGACAGATGTTTGTCCATGTTTACACCAAGGTTGCATGCAGTGACAGAGTAGGAGCTGAGAGTTGTCCAAAGGTGACAACTCTCCTGATGTAAAGAAGCATTTTTCTGGGATTTAATTTCAGCTGATGAGCTGCCGTCCATGACGAGATGTCTGCCAGACACGTTGAGATTCAAGCAGAAACATGAGTGTCTGAGAGAGGAAAGGTGAGGATAAGTTGAGTGGCATCCACACAGCAGTGGTATGAAAACACATGTAAGGATATGACCTCACCAAGACATCAGGTATAGAAGGAGAACAGAAGAGGACACTGGGCCCTACAATGAGCTACAAAATTCCTTGGTAGTCTTTGGATTTAATGGGATGTCATGCACACATTCAAGGTACCCAGTGCCAGAAGCAGCAAAGCAATCCCAAAACATGTGAATGTTCTCCATATTTGACTGCAGGGACTGTATTCTTTTCTTTGAAGGCCTCCTTTGTCTGTAAACAGAACAATGGTTTGCTTTACCAAAAAGATCTGTGGATTTAAGAAGTGTACACACCCCTACTAAAATGGCAGGTTTTTGTGATATAAAAAAATGAAACCAAGATAAATCATGTCAGAACCTTTTTCCACCTTCAATGTGAAATTACAATGTAATAATGATAAAAGCCCCAGTTCTGGCTGAAGAAAAGCACCCCTAAACATGATGCTTCCACCACCATGTTTCACAGTGGGTATGGTGTTCTTCTGGCGATGTGTGGGGGTTTTTGTTTTTTCCCCCCTGTGTCTCAAACATACCTTTTTGAATTATAGAATTATTATACCTTTACATCTAATGTTTTGGAAATTTTTGTATACACATCTCCTGATCGATACCGTTCAACAGTTAGAAGCTTCAGAAGTCAGACGAAACCAAGAAGATGTGAAAAAAATCCTGCAGAAAAAGCTGGTCTTTATTTGGGGTTAATCAGAATAATTTCATTGATGACAGCTTTACGATAATTACTTTTGAACACGAGACTGAAAGGTGATTGATTCATCCTGAACACAGCCACATCCCCAGTTATAAAAGGGTGTGCACACTTGTGCAACCAAGTTGTTGTAAGTTTTTTTTTTTAATTGTTCCAATTTTTCTGTAAAATGTTTCTTATTGTTTTTCACTTAAATTTTTATATGCTGGAATTTCACATTGAGGGTGGAAAAAGTTCTGACGATTTTTTCTCGGTTTCATTTTTTTTTACATCACAAAAACCTGACATTTTAACAGGGGTGTGTAGAGTTTTTATATCCACTGCAGTTATCGTGACAAGCCTAGTTGTAGCTTATATCTGCTTGAATTTTTTTTTTTTTTTTTTTTTAAAGTTGATCAAGTTTCTTTCTCCACCATTCTTCACTGCAATCTCTCAAACATTTCTCTTCCATCCAGAGAGGTTAGCTACAGTGCCATGGGCTGCAAACTTCTTAATACATTACATACGGTAGACACAAACATTAAGATCTCTGAAGATCTTGTAGCCTTGAGATTTTCCATGCTTTTACACAATTTTGTTTCTCAAATCATAAGACAATTCTTTCCACTTCTTTCCATTCGCCATGCGGTACACACAGACAACACAAAGGCGGAGTCAACTTTTTCCCCTATTTAAACTGGTTGAAAGTGTGATTTCTACACTCCCAGCATCTGTAACTTGTCAACAGTGAGTGTAATTACAAAAAGGGGATTGCCTACTTGAAAGCCAGTTATTTCTTACAATTTCTAAAGAGTGTCGATGATAATATCCAATCCATTTTTTGGAGTTCTGTGTGGAAGAAGATCAGATTTAGCATTTTTCTCAGCTTTTTGTGTGTTTCAATCCTAATACAGGAAAACACAGGCGAATAACAATTTTATTTCAACTATTTTCAGGAAGAATTAGTGTATTATCTGAAAAACGTTTCAAAAAGGTTCGAAACTTCTAGCCACAACTGGATACAATCACTGGTTTGAAGGCAGCATGTGATTTCTGAAGTGGACAAAAGGTGATGCTCGAGCACTTTTATTAACTGGCCATGCTTGCAGGCTGACTGGCCGATGCAGATTACCTTAAAATACTTGATATCGGCCTGATTAATCAGTTGGGCCAATCAACCTGTCAACCATTATACATGTGTGTTTTGAGATGCTTTTTCTGCTGACCTCTCTCATCAACAAGGCAGTCCACCCAGAAAATGCCATCTTCTTTTACTGAGCAGTGCACTGGGTGTTTCTGTCATGCTTCCCTCGGAAACAGTTCCGTTTTGTTGCTAACCGTTTCCATTGTGTTTTCAGCTTATCGCAGAGTTTCTATTTCCTTTTTTTCTGATTTTGCATGTGTTTTCTTCATTTTCATTCCCCTGCTGGTACCGTTCATGTTGCCAGTTTAATGCATCCATTTTCTGCATTTACATGTGATTTCTGTGTTCGCACGTTTCCTGCGTTTACAGCACATCGGCCCCTGTTGGCCAACATACCATTCTGTATAAACTCTAGAAACTGTTACGCATGAACATCCCAGGAGCAGCAGCTCAGCACCAACACTCAATCCAGCCTGTCTCACACCAACAACCATGTCGTGGTAAAAGCCACAGAGATCACATTTTACCCCATTATGATCTTTGATGTGAACATTAACTAAAGCTCTTTGTGCTTTTGATTTTATGCATTATGCTGCTGCCACATAATTGGCTGATTGAATAATTGCATGAATAGGCAGGTGTACAGGCATTCCTGGGGCTGCTGTAATTTCAATAATAACAACTTGTGTAACAGCACTCTGCAAACACAAGCTGCTGTCCTGTACCTCTGCTTTTAGGATGGAACAAGAGCGATGGCACTGAACTTTCTTAGCTGGCAGTGGTGGCTCAGCAGTTAAGGCTCTGGGTTACTGATCAGAAGGTCAGGGATTCAACCCCCAGCACCGCCAAGCTGCCGCTGTTGGGCCCCTTAACCGTGCTCCATGATACGCTCTGCTGTATCATGGCTGACCCTGCGCATTGGACCCAGCTTCCTAACAAGCTTGGATATATGAAGAAAAGAATTTCACTGTGCTATAATGTATAGCTGACAAATAAAAGTAATCAAAATATTACTCCTGCTGTGAAATGAGCAGAAAGTGCACTTTGCCTACACCCGATAGTCATTAAAACATTCTGGAGTATTTTTTCTCTTATTGAGTATTTTGTGTTTCACTGTGTCTCATGCAACCGTCAACTTTGTGAGACGCATTGAGAATGAGGAGATGAATGCATAGAAAATTATTATTATCATTATCATTATTATTATTATTATTATTATTATTATTATTACCCTTTTACTGAGAGGGATTACCGCCGTCCAGCTTAACGACGCCGTCTACAGGGCGCAAGCGGAACTGCTGTAGCTTTAAGGTGGAACGAAATCAGAAACCAACTTCAGCCTCGTTCTCAATACGGCATGTTAGCGACTGACTAGCTCACAGCAGTTAGCAGCCGGTGTGTCAGTCATTATTACACAGACTGTGTAAGTGTACTACAGTGTGTATTTTAAGAAACTGCCCGATGACGTGCTATATTTAGCATACACTGGCCTTGCAGTTAAGTTAATTTGCTAGCTAGTTAGCAACCTGGACGTTTATCTTTAGCGTTAATTTAAACCATTAAACAAGTTAAGTGTCAGTGGCTAACCTAGCAATTTATGACCGAAGCGCACATTGTTTGGCGTATATATATATATATACAGATATGTACAAATAAACACCAGAGACTCAAATAGACATAGTTATGAACAGCCTAACGTTTCACTGACTAGCTTACGGAACCGAAACAGTTAACCAGGTTAATATTAGCAAACTGTAAGCCAGCCTACAGTATCAAGAGCTAACTTAACAACTCAAGTATGCAGTATAGTTAGGAATTTCACGAATGATTTGCGGTTATTTTTCTGTGCTCTCAACAGTTAATGACAGCAATGGCCTCAATATGTCGTCTAGCTTCGGACAATCAGGTACCCGAGTACTACCATGTTACACGGGAGCACACGACTAGCTAACGTTAAACGTAATCTGACGACCAAGAGAAAGCAAAACTATCAATACATATATGAAACAATTTACCAAATTGTTTTAAAACATACCTGACATTCTTCGTACTGAACAGCGTGCGCTCACCCACACGAACTCCACTGCTTCTCACACAGGATTGTTTAGTTTTAGCCAACAGTCAAGGACCCCAACGGCGGCGTGCCCTACAAAATGCCTGATTATAATTCTCTCCTTCATACACGTAATCGCTGCGGTCCATGCTGAAGTGATCGGCTCTGGAGGAGGAAGAGGAGGAGGAGGAAGAGCGCCCACAGCAGCCATTTGCTGGGTCGCTCCAAGCTGAAGTGATGAACTTTTTCCCCAAGTTTCTTGAACTTTCTTTGCTCAATGAATTGAGAGTTGTCCTCATTCGGCTTGCTTTTGGTCAGATTTCTGCTCATATATTAAAGATCACATCATGCCCAGCTTTCAGCTTTGTTTTGAAAATGTTTTTTTTTTTCACTTATGACATTTCTTATTATAAGGAATAAGATTTAATTAATTTCCTGCTTCTACTGGCTAAATTTATTAAACATAAATGTAGATACGGGGAAAACCTTTGTTTTTAATTTTGAAGGCAGAAGATCAGCAATACCTAAAAACAACAGCGAAGCTGAACAATAAGGAAGCTGTATAATGTGTTGATGTGTGCATACATTTTGATATGTTTTATTTAATATAAAAGTTTGATTGTTCTCTCCGTGCTACAGGGGTTTCCTCCGCCAGTCCGAAGACATGCGTTGCAGGCTGACTGGCATCCCCTGGTCCAGGCTCCAGACTCCCCGCCACCCGGAGCAGGATAAGCGCTACAGAGAATGAATGAATGGATGGATTTCCTCCCGTTAAAGCTCGCTGAAGCTAATCTTTCAGAAACACAGGTCTCCAGCGTTTTATAGTAAATAGAGTCAGTAAGGGACCGTGTAAAAAGTGCATGACACGAACAAGTGCGTGAGATTCTACCAAGATTATAGTCATCTATTTCGCAGCATATCAGTCTGGATACATAGCCTATACACTATTAATGATATACATTTCTAAATGAGTGATTATACATATAAACTGCCACATAAAACCCAGGGTTAGTCTTAGCAACTACAGCAAAATGCTGTTAAAAAAACTTTTATTGCTGATTTTTTTTTTCTGCAAACAAATAGAAATAAAACTCAACAAATAATGATTCACCAATCTAGCCATGGGGGTCACAGTCCAGTGACTTCTGTGCCGGTCCCAAGCCCGGATAAATAGAGAGGGTTGCGTC
>CM074946.1:4746524-4765830 GCA_037577455.1 Pangasius macronema
CAGTCAGCATCAGTAAGGGCCTTAATTTGGGTCGAGGATCGGCCTGTGTCTTCACGGACAGCCTGTCGGACCCTCCGGCTCAGTGCAGGTAAAATTTTTTTGGGTCTACCACTTGATTTTTTTTGTTTTTCTTGTGGAAAGCCTTCCCAGAAGAGCGGAGTTTATTATAAACAGCAATGGGGGACTAAATCCGGAATGTGACATTCAAAGAACACATACATTTGGCCGTATGGTGTATGTTCATATTTCAGTGCACATATTTCATTTAAGGAAAACCTATAGTTTTCAGAAATACATAAAATAGAAAATGCCCAGATGTGACCATTGTGAAGGGTTTTTCCAGGCTGCCACACACACACATTATAGGTTTTCAATTTATAAAATGTAATTTCAGTCAGATTTAGTCTTTAAGGACCCACAGACATCCATTATAATCAAGTAATAATTTGGAAGATTTACCCAGCTCTGTGTCTGCCAACTGGTCCAAAAGGGTCAAAGCGGGCACCGGGGGGCACAGCACCCGGAGGGAGGACTCCAGGTATGCCACTTGAAGGGTCAAAGCCAGAACGTGGGAAGCCTGCTCGTAATGGATCCACAATCATGCCTTCTGCTGCCCCACTGTAAACAGTACTTAAGCACAGTTATTTTTACTTACTTGTATTTTTGTATCCCATGGCCTAGGAACAGCAATCAGCTCAGAAACTCTTCTAAGCAAGCCACAGGGCATACACAAGCAGTGAAGCCTAGAGAACAGGATGGTGAAAAAAGAAAAACTACCCACCTAAAGGGGTCCAGATCAGCTCTCCCTGCAGCAAATGGATTCAGTGGGTCTGTCCTGAAAAGGCAGAGAGCATGAAATTCTTCACAGGTGTTTATAATAAAGAGGATTATACACTCATAGGGAAGTGGTAGCTCAGTGGTTAAGGCGTTAGACTTCTGATTGGAAGGCTGAGAGTCCAAATCCCAGCACCACCAAGCTGCCACTGCTGGGCCCTTGAGCAAGGCCCTTAACCCTTAACTGCTCAGTTGTATAAATGAGATAACTGTAAGTCACTCTGGATAAGGGCGTCTGCCAAATTCCATAAATGTAAATGTCATAGTCCACTTTATTATTAACACCTGTACACCTGCACAATCATGCCGTTATCTAATCAGCCAATCATGTGGTAGCAGCACAATGCAAATGTGTGATCTCTGACATAGATGTTTGTATCAGATGGGCTGGTTTGAGTATTATATAAACTGCTGATCTCCTTGGAATATCACACACAACAGTTTCTAGAGTTTACACAGAATGGTGTGAAAAACTAAAAACACTGATTGTGTGACAGTTCTATGGGTGTTCATAAGACAGGAAAATGGCCAGATGGTTCAAGCTGCCAGGAAGGATATAGTAACTCAAATAATCAGATATTTGAAGGATATAGTAACTCAAATAATCTTTAGAACCGTGGTGAGCAGAAAAACATCTTGGCATGCACAAAACATCGCAATTTGAAGTGGATGGGCTCCAACAACAGAAGACCACATTGATTTCTGCTCCTGTCAGCCAAGAACAGGAATCTGAGGCACAGTCTCATCGAAACTGGACAAAACAGACAATTGTGGGACATTATAAGTAAGTGGTTGGCAGTCTGCATTGAGGTAGTGCAAATGAAATGGATTTTTTTCAGTATTTTTTTTTTTTACACTTTAGAAGTGAAAAACGAAAAAATAACTATTAAATAAAATAGATCAGTCACATGCATTTTTTCTGTCTGGTCAGTCTTCCAGTGTCAGTGTCCCTTTAGCTGTGCCATTTTTCAAAGCTGTTCCTGTCCACAATGAGGCACAGTCACAGGCCTTGGACTTCCGTGGTGTCCACATTGTTTTTTATCCACCTTTTGGCAGCATTCACAGGTCCTGCGTCTTTGGGTGGCCTTGGCAATGGCCACAGGCAGGTACCACACTGTCTGTCTGACATTTCTGCTGGGATGCCCAGTAAGCTCTGTCCCACACAGCTGTACATTGGGCTCCTCCATAAACACCTTGTGTGTCAGGGGGTTCTGACCTCTTGTTTGGGTGATCTTCTGGTGCATAAGCTAGACATTTGTGGTGGCAATGTCCAGAAAATGAAAAAAAGAGTGTCCAGTACCAACAAAATGTCTTATGTTGCAGAACTTGATACTGCAACAGTTTGTCAGACAAGTCAACTCCAGCCATATATCTGTTATATGCTATAACTGGAGCAGGGCATGTAACATTTTCCACAGTCCAGTTCTTGTCTCTTGTTTTGACTGTACTTCGGACAGTATTCCCTGAGAATGCCTGGTGAACTGTGGAGCATATAGACACCTCCTTGTATCCATGCACTTCTGAAACAGAAGAGGGTCCTCTTTGATCCATCTGATGGATCCAATGGGGGATTTTTGCTCCAGAACATTCTGCCTGTTTTGGGGCAGCCTGTCTGGTTGTCTCTATATGTCACACAAACTCCAAAGTGTGCCTGTGCCAAGTCTGGGAACAACTTGTCATGGTCTGGTGTCCCCTCTGGGTCACTTGTGAATGTTCCAGAAGATAGTTCTGAACCAGAGCAGGCTGGTCCATAGAGGCAGAGGAGGTTGCTCCACCTCTATTTTTGAGAGGCAAGAGGGAGATCAAAATATAAGAGAGTAATTGGTTTAAATATACCATTACCAATTCTCAGTATCATTTATAAAATAATTTCTCACAAACTTATGATGGTGCTGCTGTTATGGCATCAGACCTTAACGGCTTACAAACTAAGGTGCGAGAGGTTGCTCCAGTGCAGTTTTTGTACATTGCTGTGCACATCATCTTAATCTTGTACTCAGCCAAGGATTGAAAAGCATCCTCAAAGCCAAGATTTTCTTTGCTATTCTTGGTGGGTTCTCTTATTTTTGCAAATCAACTAAAATAGTAATGATTCTGGAAGTATCTGGGTGTTCCCAAATGCCAAGAAGTGAACCCACACATCAACACAGTGGCTCNCTCACTCCATCAATCCACTATGGAGGAGGTGAAGTCAGAAGAGGCATTTGAGAGGATTTTCAAAAGAGCAGCATATATTACAGAGGATCTGGAACTCATGCACAGAAGAAAACATAGTCAAGGTAATTAGGATCCCAGACAAGTTTATAGGTGACTGCATGACTCCATCCATGTAAGTGATAAAAGTCATATTGGTCAGCAGTATAAAAACCTTGAATGATTGAGATTCACAGAGCCTCTTTTGACAAATTCCCATCATTCAGAATAGACTTTCCTTTTGCTGCATTCAGAGGTCTGACAGATAACCACAGCCATTACTTTGATCTGGCAAAACTGAAGTTGAACAGGTGTTACAGTGACAAGGAGATCCAAGGTGGCTGCATTAAGCTTTGCGTTTCATTACAGTCAATGAAAGCCAGTGGGCTGAACAATACAATGCCTTAATTGTACAGACTTATATCTCTCATTTCCACAGTAGGAGTTACATCAGCATACCAAGATATTTTGGACAATTTCATGCTCCCAACTTTGTGGGAACAGTTTGGGATGGCCCCTTCCTGTTCCAACATGACTGCGCACCAGTGCACAAAGCAAGGTCCATAAAGACATGGATGAGTGAGTTTGGTGTGGAGGAACTTGACTGGCCTGCACAGAGTCCTGACCTCAACCCGATAGAACACCTTTGGGATGAATTAGAGCGGAGACCTTAGCCAGGCCTTCTCGTCCAACATCAGTGCCAAAAATTCTCAAACACACTCCTAAACCTTGTGGAAAGCCTTCCCAGAAGAGTTGAAGCTGTTATAGCTACAAAGGGTGGGCCAGCTCCATATTAAACCCTACGGATTAAGAATGGGATGTCATTAAAGTTCATATGCATGTAAAAGCAGACGTCCTGAAACTTTAGGCAATATAGTGTATGTACCATAAAGATATTTAGTTAGTGATGACATAAGAATGATAAAATAAACACATATGTGCCTAAGTACAAGCATATAAGTGTTCATAAAGAGAGCAAATTCTCAATTAACCTCACACCAGTTCATAAGTAGCCTCAGTCACTTGCTTTATCATTGCTGAACTGAGCTCTGAGTAGTAGGCTAATCATAGTTCACTGTACTCTTTCTAACATGTCTGCAGTAATATTTGGTCTGTATAATATTGCTGTACTGTCATATTACTGTATTATTGTTTGTACAAATGTAGCCAACTAGTATAAAATAATTTTTTTTGAGTCACCAGCCGCCTCTGTTCTGAACCCATCCCTCGTCATAACTGTTGCTGGAAGTGGGAAAGAGTAGATATGGTTCTCCGAGGTTGTTCGGACCTATACAAAATCTCCTTGGTGACTATACATCTATCACACTGTAGCCTGATATACATTAAAAACCCCTTGCCTTTGAAGCCTTTGAAAAGTGCAGCTGAAGGGGGAAAATAAATGTGTGTGTGTGTATGTGTATATATTTATACACACACACACACACACACACACACACACACACACACACACACACACACACACACACAGTATGTCAGACCTGTATGTCAGACCTGCATGTCAGATTATTTTTTATTAAACACATGTTCTCCTGCACACATTCATAAATATCAGGTAACCAGGACTACACAGATTCATATCACAAAGAGTTTGTTGTTATTTGTAATATACACTAGGCTGTTCTGAAGAATACTATATACACATATTACTCACCAGTTTGGGGGGTACGAAGCAGGGGGACCTCTGGTAGGTATGCACAGGGGATCACGGTCTGGCTGGGGCTGTGTGTCTGTGAATCTCTCTCTCCTTTCTTTCCTCACACTTCCCTCTCCTTTCACTGCAGGTAGCAGTGATGTCTTCAGCCTCTTAGCCAAATCTTCTGTGTTCTTGTACACACTAAGGAAGTGGCAAGGTTTTAGAGAGAATAACCGTACTATAACATGCGTAATATTTGCTTATGACTGCTGTGATTTGCTGATGGCATCTGCATCACTTTACAAGCCAAGATAAGTGATTCTTAATTTTTTTTTCTTATGCTTTGGGTTAAAACTACTCATTTGCATGTATAATAAAAGCAAAACAATACACTAACTTTTCTCACATGTAACTTGGTGTGCTTGACTCAATCTCTCTAATGAACATTAAGAAACCACTCATGTTACCTCTCATGTCTGGGCATACACAGCTGCCATCAGGTGAGTATAAGAAAGATTTAGTGTTTTAGGATAAATCTTACAAATGTATTGCATTAAAAATAGATCTGTGTCAAGCTATAAATCCATTGCTAAGTGGTGAACAGAACATGAGGGTTAATAGCTTTAATGTTACCAACCTTTCAAATGACTGTAGGTTTGCTTCATTTACATAATCACTAACATTAACAGTTAGGTCTGTGACTTTGTCTGTAGCTGAATCCTGTCACAAAAAAAATTAAAATAATGTCAGGAGAATTATCGCTGCTTGTACTATTGCAATATCAAGAATCACACAGCCTTCATACAATAAGCCGCTAAGTTGAAGTTACCATTAAGTTGAAAATCAAGCTGGAATCAACTGTGATGGCTTTGAGGAGCAGGCAGGACTTGTCATCATTTGATCGGTATCTCAGTGTGTACAGCTCCTTGTTTGTGTTCCAGGATGCAGGAAGCAACTCTGATTTCTTCTCTCCATTTTGAGGCTGTAGGATTAACAGAGACCTCTACAGTTCTATTATGTCTGCACAAACTGATAAATCTTCCTGTTTCCTGAAATTATCAGGCTGCTGATTGTCCGAGAGTGCCATACTGTCACATAACTCATACGATGAAATTAAGATTCAGTCATATTCAGGCAAATCAACTGGAAAATGAGCTTTGATCAAAAGAGGTCCCATGCCTGATCCCACATTTAGATTTCTCATGTTTTGGTTTCTTTAATAAATGCGTTTATAATAGTATGTAATAAAGATATTATTTAGAACATGCTATTAAAAAAAACATGTTGGATAATATACTTTTTGCAATTTATTTAATATATAAATGAAACCTGACTATCAAATTGATATAATCTAGATATAAATAATATATAAGATGACCTAGTTATAAATGTGCACTGAATGTCCCAGCTTTCAAATAGGGGTGCAGGTGACACTTCACTACATCTGAAATTACAGGTTTTCTATAACAACCTCCAGTCAGTTCAGCAAGCATCTATGCCAAAAGATGTTACAAAGATGTGTGTGTTTTTTTTTTTTTTTTTTTTTGCTTAAAACTAGCCACTGTAATCACGAACTGTGTGCTTTAAGCAATAATAATTTGATATATTCAATGCAACTGATTGTTTTGTTGATTTGGGGGAAATTATACTTGTCAAGGTAACTACGTGAATCTGCTCCAAACCTGGGACCTTAAAGAAGTCAAAAGCACATTGTCAAGCCCAGTTACAGCCCACAAGCCTTACTTATACCCAGTTTTATACTAATTTTCCCTAAGTAGTAATTGCGTTGCATCATATTTATATCCGAGGGAAATCATGATATATAGTGAATAAAACATTTGAATAGTTTTGCTGCGTCACTGTGTTGCACACTTACATTAGCTGGATAGCTAACGCCTGCTGTCACAGTATCGATTTATAAATAAATAATAAACGATTAAACGATTTAGCCTTCTAAGCAATGTTTTAGTTTAAACTTCATCAGTATTATTACAGCAATAAAAGATCGACAAAAAACATTAAACAGTAAAACAAGGCTACCAGCTAATGTTGTGAGGAATGTTTACATTCTTGCTGTTGCGCCAGTGCTATTTAAACAGTTTACTCCCTCACCTCATCTCCGGTTCCTAAACATTTATATCCACTCTTCACTATTTCCCAGTGGATAAAACACACAACCGCATCTTGAGGAGATGTTACAGAACTCGACACGCAAGTATATAACAGCTCGAGTCCCGCCATGGCTTTGCACACTTTAGGGAAAACGAAAACAAAACTGTTTTTTTTTCTTCTTTTCTTGGCTACCGGTCCAACATTAGTCCGTTAGAAAAGTGTTCCCGGAAGGGAGACTAATAACAAACCATTCGTTCCGCCCTGTTCGCACCTGTTCGCACTTCTATAAAATTACTAAAATACGTTAAAAACATTTGATGTATTAAAACACTGCCAGTAGATGGCCTCTAGGGTATTATGATTTCGGGTAGTCCTTTCGTTCGTGCGTCCGTCTGACTAAGATTATCCTTCGAGTGAGTGGTTGAATGCTTGTAGGATTTATAGGGAATTATCACTAACCAGCAGATGAACTGATTAGATTTTGGGACAGGGCAAGGTCACTACAAGGTAAAATGTCTGAAATGGTTTTTCTTCGATAGGTTCCTCCCTGTGTGAAGTATATTTTAGGGGTATGTCAAGCATACAAGTGGAGGCATCCCCGTAGACGCTGCTGGCGTCAAGTTCTACTTGTTAAAAACCGTTTTCCTGCTTCTATGGATGTACGGTTGTTTTATTATATTTTAACAACATAATATAAAAGTTATGATTTTGTATTTATCTGTTATATTTATCTATTATGAAAAGGCTAGGACTTGTTTTTTTTTTTTTTTTTAAAGTAAAACATTTTTAAATAAATCCATCCATTCTCTATACTGCGTATCCTGCACTGGGTTGCAGGGTAACCTCAGGGGACACATGGCACAAGGTGGGGGACACCCTGGCTGGGGTGCCAGTCACACACACTACAGAAAGTTTGGATCAGCCAATGCATATAACACGTCTTTGGACTGGGGGAGGAAACTGGAGTACCCAGAGGAGACCCCCGAAGCACGGGGAGAACATGCACACAGGGCGGAGGCGGGATTCAACCCACCAGCCCTGGGGGTGCGAGGCAACACTAAGCCACCATGCTCCCCATTTTTTAAGTAGATCATATTTATGAATTTTATATATAGGATAGACTTATATGGTTATTTATTAGAATTTTTAAAATATAAACTTGCATATTTATAGAATGTAAACATATTTTATATCATATTTATAAAATATACAATAAATCTATCTAATAATCATTACATTCAGTCCAAAATCTCTGAGAATGGTTGGGATATTATTAGCATTATTAGGCTAATTTGCACTGAACTGATTAGGCCTAGTTATAGCATAACATACGAGTTAGCCTGATGATAACCTGGTGCTGCTGTTACTACTTATTATTTTATGGATAGTTCTTTCTATGAGATAATGATATTTAGGAACACTCTCATCATTCAATCAATCAGGTATCTAAAAAGAACAGTACATAACATAAAAAATTATTAAACAACATAACTGCCTCAGAGGAAGTCTGAGGTAAAAGGAATTGAAGATTTAGCATCCCTTTAGCTGCCTGGACATGGTTATCACCTGTAGTTTCCAGAACTAAATACAGTAGAAAATATCAAAATCTGACCATGTGAAGCATTTTCCTAGGCTGCCACACATAAATGAAATATAAGTAGGGGTATCGCTAGGGTATTCTCACAGGAAAGGTGAACAGCTATGATTAGGTTTGAAGTTTAAAAAGTTTTAGTAAACATAGCAAAGTAAATTATGTCATTGCTGCTCTCTCTGCCACATTTCCCATGAGAATAATTTCAGCTGGGGAAACAAATCAGTGAGCTTGACCTTCTTTCCCAAGGAGCAGAGCCAATGACACAAACTGAACCCAAAAAAAGTATTATGTAAAAATAAGTAAATGTGCATTAACATAAAGGAGAACATTATTGGTTTCAAAAAAAGACTGAATTTAATAATTTTTTAAACCATGAATATACTGGTTTAAGTACTTAATCATGTGATTTAGCTGTTAATAAGCCCCAATGTCCCTATCCAATAATCACTGTATGCCTATAATAAGGTCTTTTTTTTTACAAGAAGGCATATTTCAAATAAATCAAATCAAAGGAAAATTAATCAATTAGGAAGATCACTGCATGTGACTGTATGGTTATTTTTAAACAATAGATATAACAAACAGTTTTTGCTAGCTCATTTCTAATATTGTTTTAAATATTTTTATATATCTGAAGAATCAAAATAATCAAAAGAATCTGTGCAAATGAGGCTTTATCTGCTAAATTCTTTTTACCAGAGGCCAAAAAAAACCCAAGAATTTCCACCTGTTTTGAGGTGCCCATATTCAGCATTGAATTTATTTGTGATGTCACACTCCACAGTAGTGGCTAATGTCTCATATGAAACTAAACACTCATGGGTTTAACAATTTGCAGTTTTTCATAAGTGTTTCTTTTTTAACTAGGCTACTAGGTTTAAATATTATAATTTTATTGTGGCAGTTTGGTCTTTTACTATCAAAAAAAGCTTTAGTTGTGTTATTTCTCTATCTCTGTACCGGTGTTATTGTGGAGATGAGTGAATTGTTTGCCCAGCAGGGGGCTCACACCCCTCCATTTTACCATTGCCCTGCTCACCAGCAGCTAAACACAGAGTCATTGTAACCTACAAACAGAAACCCAACAGTGTCCTGACTAATCTCATAACAGGCTTGAGGCGATAAAATAATTCATTTGTTTATACTGATTGAAAATGTCTGATAAGTCAATTTCTGATAAACTGGCAGTGTGTTGTGATAAAAGTTTAAACATGCATGCTTTGCATATTTGAAAAATTAGTCTTTGAATGATATTAGAATTAAAATGTTATTCCAATTTGACGACACTCTCCAAAGAATGGCTTTTACAGAAAGGTGTGTTAGAATATATTTTTTAGGCACACTGGGTAGCATTGTCACCTCACAGTTCCAAGGTCCCTGGTTTAATCCTTGGGTTACTGTCTGTGTGGAGATTCTGTGTATGTTCTCAGATAAAGTTTTCCAGGGCAGTCTCCAGATACTCTGATCTCTGATAAACTTTATTTGTGTAATTGAATAGACACTTTTCCCTGTATATGCTACCACTGGGTACAATTATTTGCAAATGTGGTATTATCTGAAAAGCCAGATGACAGACACCAACTTAATAAAGTTGAGGAATGTATAAAGGGCATTAGACACTGGATGCTGAGTATCTTTCTCCTACCTAATTACAACAGGACTGATGTATTTCTCCTAGGGCAGCTAGAAATAAGCTTTCTGATTATGCAGTAACTCTGGATGGCCTTTCAGTTACATCATGTGCAGTAGTGAAAGATCTTAGTGTCATTATTGATTCCAGTATATCATTTGAAGCTCGTGTAGATGATATTAGTAGAATAGCCTTTTTCCACCTTAGAAACATTGCTAAAGTAAGAAATATAATAATAATATACAGAATGTAGAAAAAATAGTTCACGATTTTATTACCTCTTGGTTGGACTATTGTAATGCCTTCCTGGATATTCCAATAGGTGCATAAATAAGCCCCAATTAGTCCAGAATACAGCAGCCTTATATAATACAGAACACAGAGTCCTTATTAGACCCAGAATGTTTGATAATATTACCCCTAACTTATACACACTGCACTGGCAAAATTTTGCAATGATTATGAAATACAGTTAATAAACTATAAAGCACTGATTGGTCTTGTCCCAAAGCACCAGAGCAAACTTTTGGCCTATTATGATTAGCCACACCTAAAAGGTACAGGTTCTTTATCAGTACATAGATTAATAAAACCTACAGCAGCAGCAGAGCTTCTTCCTAAAAGGACCCCTGCTCAACCCCACCCAGGTGCAGATATAGGGTTGCACAAAATTATGGCAAACTGGGAGGTTTTGATGCTGTAACCTCAGTGCCAGATCCTGACACCAGATCTGGATGCCACTTTTGCTTGGAGCTTTCTGCACTTGTGGCTCATCTTCTGCTGCTGTGGATTTTCCCACATGGATAAATTAAAGATTAGCACTTTGCAAAAACAATTTAGAAAAGAATGCCTTGCTTTAGTGCTTTAGAGCTACGTCTGTAGTCATAAAGACTGTGCTTATCCAAAGATTCAGAATATATACATATTTTTATGCCTTCAATACACAGGCTTCCTGTGTAGTCTTAAAGCAATTCAATTCAATTCAATTCAGTTTTATTTGTATAGCGCTTTTAACAATGGACATTGTCGCAAAGCAATATTGCTCAACTGGATAAGGAAAATAAAAGTTGGAGTAGGATGACCATCTTGTATTGTAATGTGACAAGTTATACATGACCTGTACTGTCTAGTCACAATACTCCTAGCATGAAGGCCTGCTGTCCAACCAGAAGAACTTAAATTAAAATAACCTTAAACATATCTTCAGTAAATTAATCAATAAACAAAAAAAATTGTTAAATAATTGTTAAACAATTTCACTAAGTAATTTCATTGGATCATATTGGCTGGTTGATTGAAATATATGTTGTTGCATTTAATGATGTATATTTTGTTAATTTGTTGCTTTTTGCTCTATACCACAGTGCTCTGCCAAGTGTTTGGTAAATTCTTTGTTTATATTTTCCTTCCCAGGCTTATGCTGATGGTTACAGTGGCACCGCAGGACAGCTGAGCAGCCTGGCATCACATAGCACCCGTGATGCTGACAATGACAACTGCCTGTGCAAGTGTAAGCTGACTGGAGGTGAGGGCTAGCTCATAAAATTTCTGTAATATCCTAATTCTAGAGCTGAATGTGTCAACATATCAAAATATACCTGTTATACCAATTCTAAACCACTTACTGCATAAACACATTTCAGAATTTCTGTCCTCGTCACTCTTCATTTTCCATATCACAATGCACTACCGGGTAATGTCTTACCTTGTTCAACCAGTATTAGTGCTTTGGGTCAGGTTTTCCCCATGTATTATCCACATCCCCCAACTAAGTGACTGCTAGTGCGGATGAGTAGTTTCCACCTACCAAGTACTGTTTATTGCACTGCAAAAAAAAAAAATAATAAAAATAAAGTATCAAATGGTCAAATGTATCTATTATTTTCTGTTGTAAGTTTACAATAAACCAAATATAAACCTATTTCTAGTCATTTACTCATTTCAAAATTTAATTTTTTATTCTGTTTGCAGATAATTTTGCTTCTGGATTCCATTAACAGAGGCCAGGAGTCTGGTTTATTTCTGTTTATCAGTTATTTTCCACATCTCCCACAATCCAGCCAAATAGTAGGCCTGTGATAGCATGGTTGAGTGCTTTTCCCTCACTGTTCTTAGTTAGTCTGCTAAGTTTTTTTGTATTTACGCTAATATGGAGCATTGGGGTTAGAGATTTCCTTCTATGTAATGGACCAATCATTCTTTCATGATACACAATGCTACAAGACTTAGACTCATGCAGCCAGTGTCTGAATTCCCTGGAATCTGAAGGCAGGCACCAGCTATGTGCTCACAGCTTAGGCATTGGCCATTTTAAAGATGAAAGGTCCAGCTCAGACATGACTGCACACTGATGCCGATGCCAACATGGTGCACTTGGCAGGCAGAATTAAAAAAAAACATGACCAGGTGGCAGACATGGCTCATCTGAAATGAGAATGCTACACTATAATGCCAAATGTAGGTGGACCTGGCCATCACACCCATATGTGGGCCTTCTGCAAACTTTTGCCACAAAGATGGAAGCATATAATTGAATGTTACAGTAGACAATAGAATGTCTTTGTATGCTGTAGCATTACAATTTCCATTCACTGGAACTATGGCGCCCAAACATGTTCCAGCATGACACTGCCTCTTTGCACAAAGTGAGGTCCGTAAAGACATTTGCCAAAGTTGATGTGGACTGAATGCCTTTGGGATGAATTGGAATGCCAAGTGCATGCCAGACCTCCTTGCCTGACATCAGTGCTTGATCTTACTAATGTTCTTATGCCTGAATGTGTAAAAATCCCCACAGCCATGTTCCAAAATCTAGTGGAAAGCCTTCCCTGAAGAGTGGAGGTTTTTATAACAGCAAACGAGGGACTAAATCCGGAATGGAACAAACAGATATGGGTGTGAATGGTCAGGTGTCCACAGCTGCATCTGGAAGATTCTTCCATGCTGATTCTTTGTAGATGAACCACCATGTTTAACTACAACAACTACAAAAAATAGGTCTGGATCAGTCTCTGCCAGCTTGCAGGTACTGCTGTCTCTCTCTCTCTCTCTCTCTCTCTCTCTCTCTCTCTCTCTAAACTAACCCTGGCAGCATGCTGAGTGGAAGTGGATAGTTCTATAGGCAATTTTAGACTATACTTATTAAGGCTAAGTCTCAGACCCTTCAAAATATGCAGTCATTCAGTCACATTCATTCGTATTCAGACAGCTAGCCAGAATTCTGAAATTTGGCAGGAGTTTGAACCACAGGCAACATTTATATCTTACAAGCAGGCTAGCCAGCAACCATCTGAATAGCTAATTGAAGAATAGTTCTTGACTTGTTATGGTCTATAGCTTTGCAGCAGGTTAGATCACCCATACCAAAATAACAGTCATTCAGACTAGCAAGCAATTTAGATAAATTTCACTACTTCTACGATCTGCATTAATGTGGCCAGCAAGTCAGCAACAGAATAACAAGAGATCTGATAGATTAGGATTCACCCTAAAATAGTTTTTATCCTTTAGTCTCCAATCATTTCACTTCTAGACAGATGTAGTCTACCAGTTTAACTAGTAATGAGCTTAACCTTTAAGATTACAAAGGTCAGTATGCAATGTAACATTGCATGTAGCATTGCATGGGGACATAGAGTGGGAAAGGCATCAAATATGAAGGCATAAAGAAATCAGTTTGTTGTGATAGTACAAACACCATACATAGAAGGGGGGTTATTGAACTGATAAAGAGGAGGATGGAGCATCCAAATGGAAAACTGAAGCATAACTGTGTGAAAGAATTTTTGAGGCTTAACTGTATGTGATGGTGCAAGAACTGTCTCAGTTCATTTTAGTTATTCAGCACCTTTACCACATTTACACTGGCCCAAAAATACTGCACAGTGCCATGTTAACAGTGAGGCAGATTATCAAACTGTCACACATACTATCCTGTCATCCTATATCTATTTGTCTCCATCTAGAAAAATCTTGTCATATAGCTTTCAGGCTTCCAGCTAATCCACAGTGGACATATTTTGATGACACAGCACAGTGAACAAAAAGCCAAATGCCCAGATGGCTTGAGATCTGGTGACTGCAAAGGCCAATGCATATAATTTACATTATTTTTATATTCATCAAACCATTCACTTCCATAATGTTAAAAATATTTGGATAAAGGTAATTAGTCAGAATAACACTGTACTGATTTGCAGTGAGTCTTCCCTTTAAGGGGACAAGTACAGTAAACTCCAGTCATGTCTGTAAAATGCCCTCCAGAGCATAACAAAGCCTATTCTACAGGTTCATATGTCATCCTGTGACATGCGAGACCACGAGGAGGCTGAACACAAGCACCCAGAGGCAGGGATGTAGGGGAATGTGCTCTATATTGTTGATTTTGGTGAAGGTAATAGGTGGGGGTGGAAGTGGAAGTGAGTGATCTGGGAGTCAAGGCTTGAGTGTGGTGTTGTCCCGAGGTTTACAGCTATGTGCACTCCGGCTGTCCAAAACAATGGGGGTGCTAAATCAGCACTGTCCTTTCAGCACCCTGCCGGCAGTTGTGTGAGGAGTGATAAATGATTTCCATGCGCAGGCTGCCGGCCCGCTGTCATAAGGTGAAGTAAACAATATTGATTATCTTGTTACAATGGCACCTGTCAAGGAGTGGGATATATTAGGCAGCAAGTGAACAGTCTGTTCTTGAAATGGGCAAGCATAAGGATCTGACCAACTTTAACAAGGGCCAAATTGTAATGAGTAGATGACTGGGTCAGAGCATCTCCAAAACGGCAGGTCTTATGGGGTGTTCCCAGTATGCAGTGATTAGTACCTACTAAACGTGGTCCTAGGAAGGACAGCCAGTGACCCAGTGACAGGGTCATGAACGCCAAAGGCTCACTAATGTGTGTGGGGAGCAAAGGCTACCCTGTCTGGTCCAATCCCATGGAAGAGCTACTGTAGTACAAATTGCTAAAAAAGATAATGCTGGTTATGGAAGAAAGGTGTCTGAACACACAGCTTGCGGTGTATGGGGCTGCACAGTGCCCATGCTGACTCTGTCCACCATCGAAAGTGCCTACAATGGGCATCAGAACTGGACTATGGAGCAATGGAAGAGGGTGGCCTGGTCTGATGAATCACATTTTCTTTTACATCATGTGTGCAGGTGTGTGTGTGTGTGTGTGTGTCTGTGTCTGTGTGTCTGTGTGTGTATTACATAGGGAAGAGATGGGACCAGGTTGCACTATGAGAAGAAGGTAGGCTTGTGGAGGAAGTGTGATGCTCTGGGCAACATTCTGCTGGGAAACCATGGATCATGGCATTCATGTGGATGTTACTTTGACACACACCACTTACCTAAACATTGTTGCAGACCAAGAACACCCTTCATTGCAACAGTATTCCCTAATGGCAGTGGCCTCTTTCAGTAGGATAATGTGCCTTGCCACACTTCAAAAATGGTTCAGGAATGGTTTGAGGAACATGACAAAGAGTTCAAGATGTTGACATGGCCTCTAAATTCCCCACATCTCAATCTGATCGAGCATCTGTGGGATGTGCTGGACAAAAAAGTCCAATCCATGGAGGCCTCACCTCACAACTTACAGGACTTAAAGGATCTGCTGCTAACGTCTTGGTGCCAGATACCACAGCACACCTTCAGAGGTCTTGTGGAGTCCATGCCTCGATGGATCAGAGCTGTTTTGATGGCACAAGGGATGCCTACACAATAATAGGCAGGTGGTTTTAATGTTATGTATGTATATGTGTATGTATATACACATATACTGACAATAAATTCTGATTCTGAAGTGCACAGACAGCTGGGAGCATGAAATAAACAATGAGGGTAAAGGAGGAAAGGCAGAAGTGGAAGATATTTTAATATTTTGAGTATTTAATAATAATAATAATAATAATAATAATAATAATAATAAGAAGAAGCACTAAATCTGCTGTCACCTGAGGCATGTATTTACAGCTTATGTCTATGCGTAGACAGACCAGCCCATCCTCTATTTATACAGTGGCATTTCTTTTGTCATAACTGAGTTGAATATTTTATCTTAATTTATGGGTTTGTTCTGACTGCCTTTCTTTATTTTTCATATTCTTTAATTAATATAATATAAATACTATAAAATGACTGATTTTCACAAACTTTTCTTAGTCTTTGATGTAGTGAACTAGCAAGAGGATATGCTTTTAATTAAGACTCCAAAGAACCTCTATAAGTTGCTCTGGACAAAGGCGTTTTCAAAATGCTATAAATGTAATAAAAAAGCAATTTAACCAGGACAATATATTCCATACATAAAATTACAGCAATCCATGCAAATTATATGATTTGAAGTCGATCAGTCTATGTTTACATTAGTTAGCAGCTACAGCAGTAGTTCTCTTGTGCCTGTTGTAATTAAGGGACTTCCAGAACACCAGAGATAGAGACTTGTCCTTGTATTTTGCTCCTACACTTTACAAAAAAAAAGATTTTCAATGTAAATATGCCGTGCATGAGCTTGAGAATAATTCTGCAATACAATCACTTTAATAGGAACCTGTACCCCTGCTCTTTCATGCAGTTATCCAATCCAGCCAATCATGTGGCAGCAGCACAATGCATAAAATTATGCAGATACAGGTCAAGAGCTTCAGTTAATATTCACATCAAACATCAGAATGGCACAAATGTGATCTCAGTGACTTTGACAATGGCATGGTCATTGGTGCCAGACAGGCTAGTTTGAGGATTTTAGAATCTGCTGATTACTTGGGATTTTGGCACACAACAGTCTATAAAATTTTCCAAGAATGGTGTGAAAAACAAAAAACATCCATTGGTCAGCCATTCTAGGGGTAGAAATGCCCTGTTGATAATGTACAACAGAGGTGAATCCCAAACTGGTTCAGGTTGATAAGAAGCTGACTACATGAATTCAAATAACCACTTTTACACCCACAGTGAGCAGAAAAGCATCTCAGAATGTCAAACCTTGAGGTGGATGGGGTACAACAGACATTGGATTCCACTCCTGTCAGCCAATGTCAGGTCAACCCAGTCAGTAAACTCCACTAACCATCCTGCAGCGCAGCATACAAACATGGCAGCAATGGAGCCCATTTCCCAGATCACACACACATTGCCACGTTCAAAATCACCATCCTTCTGATCACACACACCTGCACTCAGTGCCATTCCTTAGTGTTTGTGATGATACGAAGCCTTTTCCTCTGACTGATTATTATGTTGTTGATTCTGTGCCTGTTTTCTATTGTACCTGTTGTCTTACCTCCGATATACTGTTTGCTGATCGCCTGACCTCTGCCTGTCACTGATTGTATTGTCTTGTGTTTTGGATTTGTTTGCTGTTCTCTTCATTAAACACTGCTTAACTGCATTTGCATCTATTGTGGGAGAGACGCCACTGACAGCACTTCTGCTTTTACTGCGGCCAAGCAGAGCATCGTGTCGGGCTGTGTCCACTCCGTATGACCGCCAGGCCCACTATCTGGAATTCCAGGACCCACTTCCACTAGGTTAGTCCTTCCCACTCTTCCTCTTATCATGCATTTTCTCTGCCATTGGTGTTACAACACTAAGGATCTCTTTCTGTGATGACAGTGATTATTGACTACAGAGCAGCCGGAAACTTCCCAGAAAGCCCTTCCTCCTTGAACATTTCTCTAGAATTCCAGGACCTGAACAAAGTATTCAGTAATTCAGTCAAGCACCCATTTACTATATACACTGATCATAAGAACACAAAGGCAGATGCTCTGTCTTGAATGACTCCATCCTCCCACCAGCTTGTGTCTGGGCCTCCATTGACTGGGAACTGCATCTATAAGCCTTTCTATAAGACCTTATATAAAGCTTATATTCTATAAGAAACTGATGTATAAGCCTCATGAAAATAATTATTAAGAGTTGAAAATGCTCCTTTAGGTGACAACTGTACTCCAATTAATTGGATTCATATTGTCTTTGTTTCTGCCATGAAAATCTGTTTCTGTGGCTACTGTACATATGCCTAGTTCTTCAAAATAAAGTCAGACTAGTATGGACAAAATGTTTAATTAACAGTCACTTCATTAAATTAAAAAGTAATTACTCCGACCAAAGTTTGCCTCAATTGAAAAGATGTATTATTGTTAAAATGTAAGGAAAATAGTAGTAAAAAAAATTACTTTGCACCTCTGCCACCCCAGCATTGCTCCCCCACTTTCACACATAATCAGGTGCCCATGTATATGGCAAAAGTATTTATAGCAAATACTCATTTAGTAACTTTGTGACTTTGTGGAAAGTTTTTGGTATGCTTGCACACATATGCAAAAAAGTATCCAGGGGATTTTCACTGTTCCTGGCAGTTATCCGAAACACTCCATGCTGCAGAAAACAGTCCATGGGGTGGAGTCAGACCTGACCCAGCTCCTACATAGGGCCTACACATGTAACTGAGGTTAGTGCTATAGGATTCAGATTTTAGAACTCTTCATGTGAATTCACTTTCTTTTCTCATTAAAATATAGAATTGTATATTTAAACATTAATGCAAGTGAGCGAAGTCTGTAGGAAGCTCAGTGTGACAGAAAACTGGATTCATATGTTAAAAGAAGAGGCTGAGCTCTATTACTTATTCTTAATGTCCCTCTAGTGGATCTAAGACATTCATTTGTAAAAGTAATAGGACCCACAAATATTAAAATGAAGCTTCTAGAATGACAAATAAAATTGATTTTAATTTGCAAATTTGTGTATTATTTTTTTAGATGAATAATTAATGGCCAGGTTGTCACTGTTAATGCCTAAATACATGAAAATAAGAAAAAAAGATAAAATTTTAAATGACCATTAAAATAATCTATTCAACCAACTGGAGAAATTACTTTTCCACTATACTGACACTGCTAAAGAATATTTAAATAAATCCAGATAATTTATCATTCAAAAATAAAATATTTTAAGCTGCTCAAAGTTTTCAGAAATTCTATTATTGTCTTTGATCAACTTCATTGTTGCCCTTGACTTTCGCTCTGTGAGGATGGTTACATGTAAAATGCCTTTGTTATCCATCACATGGGACAACTTGCAGATTTGGTAATGGATATAAAAACACATACCTAGGTAAAAATAACATTTAGCATAGTTCGCTGCATTATACTGTAAATACACTCCTGAACAAAATCTTAAGACCAGGGAAAATATTCAAGTATTCACACTTTGCACTGGTGGATCGTAACCAGGTTGTAAGTACTTCTTCAAAATGCCAAAAGAAGAAACAAGAGCAAGAGACAAAAA
>CM074946.1:4768004-4788595 GCA_037577455.1 Pangasius macronema
AATCCATTTATTTCTGTAAAGCTGCTTTGTGACAATGTCCATTGTTAAAAGCACTATACAAATAAAATTGAATTGAAATTGAATTGAATTGTGTCACAGTTTCAATTAATTTTATTATCATCTATAATTTCTGTGCTTTCATTTTCATTGTTTTATTTTTCTTTATTTTTGCCACTTCTTCATTTTCTTGAAGAGTGCTGTTTTTTCCCTTTTTTTAAATTTTTTTTTAACACAGCAAACCACGGTCCTCCACATCGGATCTATCTGCAATCCTCAACAGAAAGCTATGACTAAGGTACGTGTAACACTTTCGACATTGAGCCAAAATTGAGCTTTTTTAATGTGCCGAGTGCAAGATTTTAGTTTAGCATTTCCTCTTCCAGTAATCTGGGTCTGGGTGCCTTAGGCAGCGATAGTGAACTCCCAGTTCTGACATTAGATCCCTCAAAACGGGGCTAATGGGTGACAACTCAGTGGCATATATGCAAAGCCAAAACTAATGCTAAGGCCCATCCACAGGAGCACCACTTATCTCCGTTTCACGTGTCAAATGGTATGCTTTCCTCATTGAAGCACCCTCTGAAAAGCCTGTTGAAAGTGCTCTGGTTATAGGAGACTATTCTACAGTACATTAAATTAGTTAGGCCTTTAGGGGCACCAGCAGCTTTAGTTAGCCGTATACTGGAAAGCATGACACTCGACATTGCAGGTAATTATAGGGTCTTAGGCTAACATAGGTATTCAAAGCTAGTTTGAGGTTACTAAAGCTAATATTGCAGAAGTGTGTAAATTAGTGAAGGCGATGTTTATTGCAATAATGTGCTCTGACCCTACCCTAGCACAGCATGCCGATGAAGCTTACAGCAGATTATGGTCACTGAACTGCTGAATGTGTAGGTAGTGCTCTGAAAACGCCAAAATTTGGGCCTTGGAGTAGTTATAACCTTGGAGTCATTGTAAGGGCAAGGCTGGCCATTTAGGGTGGGATGATATCTATTACACTCAGCAAGGTGCTGCTCTTATTCCTTGTAGCAAAGATCAAAGTCTCAAAACAGGGCTAGTTAATCAGTGACAGTCCAGAACCAAGGCCAGGGATAAGACAAACAGGCTAAACCAACCTACCAGTCTACTAGGTGTCTTGAGTTGTAACTCAGATTCCAACATATTGAGCCTGTGTCTATTCCCATGAGCTAACAAAAATGTAGAAATACTCTTTTACATCAAGTTCTTGTTCTAAGTGAAACTGTTACTGATCAGAGATTTAATATACTGTATTTAACAGAAATTTGGGTTAGACCTAATGAGTGTGTAGCATTTAATGAAGATAGCCATCCTGGATACATCTATATACAATGCCACTTCAAACCAGCAGAAGAGGAGGCATCACAGTTATTTATAATGATATTCTAGGCAACACGTTTGGGGGACAAAGTTAGGGAGGCCAGATTAAGATGGTTTGGACATGTTCAGAGGAGGGAGAGTGAATATATTGNGAAGATAGGGATAGGTGGAGAGTGATGATTCGCTGTGGCGACCCCTGAAGGGAAAAGCCGAAAGAAGAAGAAGACACAATATCTGGATATGAATTTAACTTATTTGAAGTTATGTATACTGACATAACATATGCACGTAGCCACAAAAAATACACAGTTGTTTCCACTGATAAATATTGACAGACTCCCAGGGCCGTATTCTAAATTTTTATTTTAATTTCCAGATGTCTTGAGCCTGGTTGCTTCTGTAGCATAAGCAGTAATTGTTGGTGACTTTAATATTTATTTTGATAATCTGCAAGACACTCTGAGAACAGTGTTGCATTTATTCTAGACTCAGAAGGGGTTAATCAGAAAATAACAGAACCCACTCATGATGGCGGAAACACCCTCGACTTAATACTGACATTTGTATCAAATATAGAAAACATAAACATGCTAACCCTGTCTGAAGCAATCTCAGATCATTACCTCATTTCATTTAAAATCTGTCATAATATATGCATTTCACTATGCTACTTCATCAAGCATACAATAGTGCCAGCTACTGTATACGCTTTTATTGTTGACCTTGATTGGTTCACTGTCTAAACTTGATCAGGTGACTGAATGCTTAGAGTCAAAGACCCACTACACACTAGACATTGTAGTACCATTTAAAAGAAAAATGATCAGAAAAAAACTAAACCCTTGTAGTATACTAGTATGACAATCAAAGTTAGAATGTAAATGGCATCAAACAAGATTGGTAGTGTAGTAGATTTATAAATTATGGCAGAAAGATGATCCTGAACTGATCAAACTTATTTTACTCTTTAGCAGCAGAGCAAGCTGTAGATGCATGACATATAATCACATTTTGTAGAACGGGTCAGAATTCCCAACAGAGCAGCAGGAGCTTAAATGCGTACAATCTGACAAAGAGCATTAGCTTTGTACACAATGGCTGAGGGAAAGACTAGTGAAATCCAGTGAGCATTCATGCAAATGTGGGCTGAGGATGTGAAGGAAACATTACCTCGCATTCAGCATGAAGGTATAGTTGTAGATCGAGCAGGAAGTCTATTCTAGAGTAGCTCTTTTCAGAACATGGTAAAAATGGCACTAAAGCACAACATTTTTTCTCAGGAAAGCCAAAGTTAATAAACTTATTTTGGTTATCGGATATTGAGTGTACAGAAATAGCCTGGACACTTTGGAGGACACTATAATTGCTTTCAAGAGAATGTTTAAGTTAAATATAACCCACTATAATGAAATCGAAGGAATGCATCTGCAGATCGACAGAGAAGATGAGAAGCAAAACTGGGCAGAACGGAGTACAGTGTTCACTGAACGCATAGCTGAGCTTGAAAAAAAGCTAGAATTTTATAAAATGATGCCAAGTTAAGTTAATCTAGATCACTTTTTTACACTCAGGCCCTCAAATTTGCACTAGAATGATGTCACATGCAGAGATTATGTCACTGAGCATTACTAGTCGCAGTCTGGATCAGGCTAATGAAACAAAATGTGACACTGTCCACACTAGCTCTGTCACTCAGATCTGATCCAGTAATGTCTATGCATGGTATTGTTGCCACCCACCAGCTGTGACCCTACAGTCAGCTGGAGCAGCTGGGCTGGACCAATCACACGTACAAACTAGAGGCCTACCATCTGCACAGCCACCACTCACAGCTCTGTGTGAGAAAATAGACTATCAAATTTCAGCAATTACATGCAACTCACATCTCACTCACATTATAAGCAAAGCAAAACCTGTTCCTTATGCCATAAAATTGGCCATGCAGTCAAGAAATGCTGGTCTTTAGGAAACGGACTTCCACCACTTTATTTTCTTTTGCATTCTGATAACCCAGAGTAGATAAATGAAACAAATGAAACTCTGTGTGAGCACATAGCTGTGTATTAAACATATATGTATTAAAGTTCTGGGGTTTGGCTGTCCCCTAATAGTAAACTTTGTTTTTGATGATGCCTTGATTAATGACCTTATATGCACTTCTGTGCTGCCAAATTTCTGAGATGTCCAGATAGCAATCTGTTATAACTGGCTGGTTTATGAAATACTTTGACATCTAAAATAAGCTTACATTGTTAAAATTACAGTTTGTTACATCAAACATAAATACAATTGTTCTTATAAAAACACATGCTATTAGTTGTTTATGTATTGAATATACATTTAGGCTAATGTGGCTTTAGCTGATGTTGAATAGTTGTTAATGCATTATACTGCATTTAGGCAAATGTAGCTAAAGTTGTCACTGTTGTTTATGTATTGAATATACATTTAGGCTAATGTGGGTACAGCTGTCCTATAGTTGTTAACGTACTGTAGTGCATTTAGACTAAAGTAGTTAAAATTGTCAGATAAGATTGGATTTAGATAAAATTGTAGCATTTAGGACTACCAAAGCTGTAAATGTTAACCACAGCTAGTGAGCTTATGTTTGAGGTTAAAACTAAAATCTGATTTTGAAGTAGTCATTAGATTATTCATGACCCATATCTTACCTATGTTGAACTATTTCTAATCTCTCCTAATTTCATTATGTGGGTTATTTCTATCATAAATAACACCAATGAAGCCCTATTAATGTAAAATACCCTTACAGAGCAACAGGATAATTAATAGAGCAAGTTCACAACTTGTGCATTATTATTTTTATTCTGGCTCTCTGGTTTAGTACCAGGATTTTCCATATTCTGCATACTGCATACAGATACAGCATATCTGCATCCTCTGTCATATTGCCTCTTGCTGGAGCATTTTTTACATTTTACGTTTTATTACATTTACTCCCTCACAAAGCTGTTGAATTCTCCAGTCTCATTTGCCAAATTAATTTTCTATAACACACCCCTGCCATGTTCTATTGCTTACTCATAAGTAAAATACATAGTCACACACATAAGGAAAACACAAAAACACAAATTAGGTCTCTTAGTACATATAGTAATTCGAAAGCCTGCCAATAAGCATTTAAGCTACCCTTTATTGACCCTAGGTGTGGAGGTGTGTGGGTGTGAGTTTGTGTCATGCCTTTGTAAGAGGCTAGCATCCCATTCAATGTTTATTCTTGAACTGTGCCCAGTGTTTCCAGAGGAAGCTCTGGATCCACTGAGGTTTTTATATCAGTTAAAGAAAAAAAGGAATGAATGTCCTTCACATAAACAGCTTCATTTTTTTTTAATTTCTTTCTATAGTAAAATAAGTCTAAATGTGCAGTAGAAACATTCTCTGATCTTCACATTTGAAGCCCAATAGAGGGGATCTTCTCCAGATTCTCTCTGGACTTACTCCAGATTTAAAGGGCACATCTGGTCCATTTTTGGACATAAATGGAAAGATTAAATTTGCACACTGTTCCCGAGCAACAAGTGTATAAATGCTGTGAACAAATCAGTGTGAACAATCATTGATACAATGTGAAGGGAGAAACTTGGACTGGGGGAGACAAAAGGCCAGTATGGAGGGTGTTTTACAAGCATTGTAAACTCTAATGTTGTCTTTACTTAAACAATCAAGTAATCGTGTCTGAACATTACAAATGTTTTGTATCCATAAATCAAAAATCTAAGTTCGTTTAATAGGTTTACCTATAAAATACATAAACTTAAGATTTTAAGTGTTACAAACTCCAAATTATGATTCATTAAAATAGCTCACTCTGGTCTTTCTTTGATGTGATAGGCCATGCAAGGAATTCTGCCTGGCAACAAGAGAACTAATGCACTGATTGATTGGTAGATAATTGCAAAAGGTAGTCTTCTTCATCCAGTCTGTTGCTGGTAATGGTGTGGTGAAATTTATCATGAGTAGGAGAGATGACTCTTGTTTACAAAGAAATCGTGCAATCATGTAGAGTATGTTTTGTAAATAACTTTACATTAATTAAGTTTGCTAAAAAGTGTTAATTTCTCCTATGTATGGAGACTTTTGGGACACCCTTTATTTAAGTACATTTGAAATGAATACCAAGTTAAGTGAACTTAATTATTTTATTTACTTAAGTATTCTGGTTCCATGGTGGACTAGTGGCTAACATGCAGCATTCTCACCGCCTCAGCCCCTGTTTGATTCACTGTCAATAAGCTATAAAGTACACTAAGTTAAGTGAACTTTAGTTAAGTGAAAATTAATTTGGTACAGTATATGAACACCAACTTAAGTGAAGTTAACAATTTTACTACAGTTTACATGAGCACCAAGTTAGGTCAACTTAAATATACAAGTTTTGGGAGACCTCATTACTCAATTATATTGAGGGAACGAGTTTAATCAATCAATTGAGTACAGTCAGCTTGTTAAGGTTTTCAGTGAGGCACCATTAAAAAAAAGGTCTGGAAATCTCCAGTGGAGATCTATGCAAGACTCAGACCACTCCTCGATCTACTGAATTCTTTGTTCATGAAATGTGGGGAAGTTTTCTCATCTCAGGCTTTCATTTTTGGAGCTGGTTAAAAAAAGCAAGGTTAAAATGGCAACTTAATTTCCTTGTTGGCAAAGCTTTGAAAAATGGAAGAAACAAAAGAAAAGAAAGGAAAAGAAAAGAAAAAAATTGAGCACAGATCTGGTCAAGATGTCTTACCAATGTTTATTGTCCTCATAAACTCTAGAGTTGTTTTAGATGCCTTCACCCTACTCTGTGATGGTTGTTTCTTCACAGTTCTTGTAGTAAGATTAGAAACTGTGGCAGTAATTTGATTAAGATTAAAGTCATTAGGAATGTGGACTTTACTATTTGTGTGTGTTTGCGAGTGCTGAAAAGTGAGAGAAATAAAAAGACAAAATTAAATAGCACTTTTGAGTTGTCCCAAGCCTGCCTCCCATTTTCTCTTTTCTCATTGAACATGAGGTACTGTCACACTGGTGACAAAACAAAATTGAGGAAGATATGCCATCATGGAGTACTTTCCATTCTTGGAAATCATCAGACCTTCACCGGCATCCACTATGCTCCTACTCTGCTTGCACCTTGAGGAGGGCATCCACCAGACACAACATCATGCCCTACTCAAGCTGTGCACAGAGCAGAAGCACTTCCAAGCCGTTCTCCAGGCCCACACAGAGGATTGGCAGGTACTAAGGAGCCTGGTCCAACTGGTAGGTACTCCAGGAGTGCCCGACACCATGCTCTCCAAGATGGGACCGCAGGACAACCCGGAAGCATTCATGAAGCTGTTGGAGCATGCTGCGGCATGGAGCTGTTTGAGCACCCACCAGTTGGACCAGGCTCCTTAGCTGCAGCAGTGTGGGACTGGCCAGAGTCACAATGGGTGGTCAGCTTGCGGTGGCTACTGTCGGGGGAAGCGCAGCTTGCAACCCAACAACTTCTCATCACAAACCTGCTGGAGTACCCAGACATGAAGTGGGCCATTTTGCAATGAGTTGGCTGCACACTGGACAACACCGTCAGCAGTTCCTCTTGCTGATGCTCAGTAAGCTACGCCACCTGCTGCTGCATTCTGGACTAACTGGAAGTTGTTTAAGCACCTACTGGAACACCCAGACAGTAAGGTATTATAATAATCTAACCTAGAGGAACAAAAGCATGAACTAGTTTTTTTGTATCATGCAGTGATATATTTCTTATATTAGCAATATTTCTGAGATGAAAGAAGGCTATCCTGGTAAAATTATCTACATGAGCTTCAAATGAAAGACTAGTCAATAATCACCCCAAGGTCTTTTACTGTTGTACATGATGAAACAAAAAGGCCATCAAGAGTTATTATGTAATCAGAAAGCTTACTTCTAGCTGCATGTGGTCCTAGTACAAGTACTTCTGTCTTGTCAAAATTAAGTAGAAGGACTTTAAAAACATCCAGTTTCTAATGTCCTATACACAATCCTCAACTTTATTAAGCTGGTGTCTCACACCTGGTTTTTCTGAAAACTGTGTGTCATCAGCATAACAATGGAAGCTAATACCATGTTTGCAAATAATTTTACCCAGAGGTAGCATACATAAAGAAAAAAGCAGTAGGCCTAAAACAGAACCTTGTGGAACACCAAACTTTACCTTAATATGCTTAATTTACATCTACAAACTAATAGCGTTCAGTCAAATAAGACTTGAGCCAGAAGAGGGTCGTTCCCTTAACTCCAACAAAAGTTTCTAGTCTATCCAGGAGAATAGTATGATCAATTGTGTCAAAATCTGCAACAAGTGATCTGACTGATCATTTTGTAGGTTGACAATCACACACTGTAGCCCATCTATTGCTACACAATTTATCAGCCCCCATACTCAGTTCATCACTGATCAGTTTCTGACCACAGGACCTCTCTTAACACACAAAGACACACACATCAGTATCACTGCTTGGTTCAGAGTAGTCCACCACCCAAAAACATCCCCCTAATAATAATAACAATAATAATAATAATAATTCTAACAAAAACAATAGGGTTCCAGCACTACAAGGTTGTGACACGGCAACAGACTACATCACCCAGAAGCCATCTTACATGACATGCTCACTGCACGCACCACGTCACATGACCGGAAGCACCTGTATCACACACAGACATGAGGGGTGGGGGTGGTGGGGGTATGAAGGACAAAAAATATCTACAGGGAGTGATGGAAATACTGTTCATTTTTCCCATAGAGAAAACCTGCTTAGAACAGGAGTTTCTAATGAGCATAGCCCAGACTACAGAATGAAGTATGACGAGACATAAAACAGTAAGTTAGCACAGAGAGAAAATCAAGTGATAATTAAAATGGAAAAAGCTTTTGAGGCTTTTGAGCTACATCCAGGAAAACAGCTTTGCAGACTTTAGCATCTTTAAAGACTTTAACTCCACACCTGATTGAACTAATAGCAATGCTTTTTGATTGTAATTCAGACTGTTAGAAGTGAGAAAATGCAGAGAGTTTTTTGCCACACTTGAGCTGTGGTCAAGTGTGATGAGACTGTATGGTAACATAATTACCTCTGTACCATAGTAGCTGTCTGTTAGCTGGATGAACTTTCCAGAGCCAATTCCTAAACACGAAACAATACAAATAGACAGTATGTTTGGTCATGGTTCTGTAGTACATGTCCACTAACTAAATATTTTAATGTTTTCCCTGCCCCCAACACACTTGATCCAGCAAATGAGCTAATTAATCATGCCCTTGCTGAGTTGAAGTGGGTTTCCTGTTAGAGCAAAAATGTACATGTGTATACCAGGAGCAGGATTAGAAACCTTGGGGTTAACAGAATCATAATGGTGGTAATGTATGAAAGCATGACAGCAATTCAAACCTAACTGTGTTTGGCCCAATGACCTGAAAATTGCTTCAGACTTCTCTGAGTGCCTAGACAGTAAATCATAATATTCATCTCAAATCATCATAGTGACAGAGCTGCTTGAAGGTACTTAATAAGATTTGCAATATTTAAGTACTGTGCAATGTAAGTGACAAATATGTCAGTGTCTACAAAGCAAGGAACATTATTCATATTCACTAATTATCTGTTTTACCTCCTATATATTTTTTAATTCACCATTGAAACCAATTTGTGAACTTAAAATGTGCTACTGTATATAAATAAAATGTGGTATTATTATTATTATTATCAGTATAATTGTTATTATAACCTCTTAAAAGGAACATAAAACTTATATAACAGCTGGTGATTGTGTGTATCTCTCTACATTATGTTAAATATACTACATCTAAAGGTAATTTAGTCCATCCATTTTCTGTACTGCTTATTCTACAAAGGGTTGCGGGCAGCCTGGAGCCTATCCCAGGGGACTTGTGGCACAAGGCGGGGGACACCGTAGACAGGGTGCCAACTCATCGCAGGGCACAATCGTGCACAATGGACAATTTAGAGATACAATTTAGATCAGCCTACAATACATGGGGAGAATATGCAAACTCCACACACACAGAGTGGAGGTGGGAATCGAACCCATAAACCACTAAGTCACCTTGCCCCTCAAGTTAATTGAGTGTACTAGTGTAATGCAGACGTAATACAAGCAAACACCCAAAACTGTCTGATATCCTCTTCATGGTTATGCTAAATAGGCCTACTTGTTGAGCTTTGCTTTAGGATTTCACATTAGCAAGTTTGAATGAGTTTACTATGTGGAAGCAACAAACTACATGTTGTTAATGTTACATCTGCCAGTCTGATATATAGCAAGTTGTCAAGTTGTAAAAGCAAACAAATGGATGACACTGATGTTATAGTGAGGTGCAGTAACATTAATGCTGTAACACTACACTCACTCCATTAGCTCACTGCAAGTATACTAAATCAACCAAGTAAACAATGGCTAAGTAAATTTTTTTTAACGAAGTTAACAACGTTAATGCTAACTTACCTTATCGTTAGTTACCAAACCAGTCAGTACCCCACTGTGTAAACTAATGAGTTATTATCGCATAGATGAATAAACTAAAACGTATAGCTCAGTTACTGACATTAGCTAACATATTAGCAAGATTGTTGTAAATAGGTTGTAAATAGGTTTACTAGTTGTAAATAGGTTTACTATTCAAAGCTAGCATTAACTTACCTTAGAAACGATAAGAAGAAGAATTGAAATTGTCTTAAAAAAAAGCTAATGGTATAATGGTGAAACATACATTTAGACAGTATTGGTTAATGAATGGCAAATACAAACTTATAGAGATAAAATTACTCACCACAAATGAGTGGAAACTGAGACGGGTGATAAGTGTGGTGGTTGTGGGCTGGTAAACCAAAAATATTTCAATTGTAACACATGCTGCAACTCTCTAGTTGTGACTGTGAATCATTCTTTTTGTCACAAAGAACTGAGTAGTAAATTGGATCCATGCTGGAGCTGGGCTAAACACAGGTGACTGTTAAGCGGACCTGGATTGTCCCCTTTTTGGTTTGGGCTCCCAAAGTTTTCCTTAGATCATCACCAATTTTGGCTGACATTAACACCACGGCAACATTTACGTGGTTGCATACCGTTACATTGCTTTTTCCAATTCAAACACAGCATAAGCCTGCTCGATTTTTCTGCAGATTGTGGAAACTAGCGGTGCATTTGTAGTTTCCTAGCTTGAAAGATATCAGTTGACTGTGGTAAAGAAAAATTGCTATACTGTGAAAAAATGTAGAGAACATTGCAATCTTCAACGAATCATTTGTATTTTCTCTGGTTATTTTTCTAATTACTTAGCTACAGTTAGCAAAGTCTACAGGTTGGAACTACCTGAGTGGGCTGTCATCCTCACTGTAGCATTCTCTCTGCTTGATTGCTGGGCCCCCATCTTGTCACCAGGCCCCCCAAACTGAAATTCTGGCTATGCCACTGCTAGAAAGGTCAACAAATATTCATGTCAGTGGGAGATGTGCAGACATTAAAGCTAAAACGTCTGCCATTCTATCATTATATAATCACCGAGTTTTTGAAGGAACATTGTTTGTGAGTTAAGAAACCGCATTAGCCAGCTGCTAACTGAAAATTAACTTAATAACAATAAAAAAAAATTACCACAACTTTTATTGTTACCTGATTGTATGTTTAGTTGCTTTACAGTACTATATGTTTTTAATTGTTATAAATGTTTTCAACTATGTATCGGTCACACATGCTCAAACTCAAACTCAAAAGCACAGCAGCATTCACTTAAGCAATAGAACATTAGCATGAGTGTGTTATTGTGAATATGTACCAAAGACGATTGCCAAAGATCATCACAGCTGAGACGTTATTTGTGATGGCACAAGATCACGAGTGTTCTCATGTTTTCACACAAGAGTTTTGTAGAGTAAAAAAAGAAGAAAGAAGCCAATATGTCAAATATGTTTTAATTTTGGCTGTCCTTTCTGGCAAAAACAGCGTGGCGGTGGTGGTGGGGGGTTGGGGGCGTGGTTGAGTGCCGATTTGTGAATGGGGGGCATGGTTGAGTGCCGATTTGTGAATGGGGGGCATGGTTGAGTGCCGATTTGTGAATGGGGGGCATGGTTGAGTGCTGATTAGTGAATGGCGGGGCGTGGTTGAGTGCCGATTTGTGAATGTGGGGGGCGTGGTTGGGTGCCGATTTGTGAATGTGGGGGGCGTAGTTGGGTGCCGATTTGTGAATGGCTGTTAAGCTAAATAATTATTGAAGTCAAATATTGAGTAATAAAATTCAAACAAGCATTTAAAAATTCAGCTGCACCTATTTCTGTCTTTGGTCAAAGGAGAGCAGCGGACTAAGATAATATAATTTTATACTTAGTCCTACACTCTCACAATGTTTCTGTCTGTAAGGGGTCAGCCTCAGTCTGCCACAGGCATGAGAAGGAAAAATGTCACCCAGGCTGTGGTCAGACCTGCTGTCATCACCAGAGCAAAGCGGAGAACTGCTACAGAATAGTAATCACTGACAAATAATCACACCTAGCCCTGTTACAGCAAGACTGAGCCATCTAAAATGGACACAGCAGAGCTAGATACGTTATAAAACAGCATTAAACTACCAAGGAACTGCCACAGGCAGACATGAACAGATTTCTCAAGAAATACTCTCACAACTTCAGTCATTGTTGGCATGGTTGCAGACAGAGGCAGAACATACACAGCCTATTGGGGCATCTGGTGGTGGTTCACCACTCCAGGTTAACCCCAGCCTTGGTGCTCCTTCAGAACCCACCTACCAGCTCCTGACAAGTATGAAGGGGACCCTGTGTGGTGCCATGGACTCCTCCTCCAATGCTCACTGGCGTTTGAGCAACAGCTGTCCCTTTTCCCTTTCAATTATGCCAAGGTCACTTTCCCTTCTTACAGTGAGGGCACTTATCTGGGCCACATCGATGTGGGAGCATCAGCCCACTGAGTGTGCTACAGTAAACCAGTTTGTTCAGACCATGTATAATACTTTCAACAACCCAGTTGGTGGCTGGGAGTCAACTGTTTGCCTCATCCTTATTCGGCATCCTATGGTTGATTATGTCATTGAGTTCCAGACTCTTTAAAAAGTGGCTGCAACTGAGAGGCTCTAATGGCTGCTAAACATCAGGGGCTAGCAGTCAAAATAAAAGCTGAGCTCACTGTCAGATAGACACCCTCATCTCTGGAGAGGTTGTTGGAGCTCACCCTCAAGCTGGATGATTAGCTGTGAGAGTGACATAGGGAACGCTGGGTTCCTCAGACCTGGTGCCTTTCTGAAGCACCACTTTCACTTGAGCCTTCCAGCCCCTCAGCTAAAAGGTTCACTGAACCCTAGGAACAGATCGTACAACTGGGAAGTACCCACCTTTCCCAAGTAGCGTGGGACGCTTGTATGAGGGAGAGCCATTTTCTTCAATGTGGGCATCCAGGTCATTTTTGTGCTTACCTTTGGTTTAATGAAGGCAGTGGCAGTCTTCCAGCTGTTTATCAATGAGATATCCAGGAAGCTCTTATCCACTATGTCTTTGTATATATAGATGGCATCTTTATTTACATCAAGTAATTGCAGCAGGACACTGGGCATGTCCAATTGGTCCTACAGCTACTCTTGAGTAACCATTTATAAATCAAACTTGAGAAGTCCTTGTTCCATGCAACCTCTGTATCATTTCTCTGTTTTGTGGTAACCAAGGATAGTATGCATATGGATCCTGCAAAGATCGAAGTCATTGTAGTTTGGCCACACCCCACATCCATTATGTTAATCCAACAATTTCAAGACTTTGCCAATTTCTACAGAAGATTCATGAGGAACTTTAATGCTGTAGCTGCCCTTTGTGGGGCCTTTTTAAAGTGCCTAGGTCTATGGGGGTGAACCTAACATTTCATGTTTCCGATTCAAAGCCAGAACTGTGCAGCCCTTATTTGCCCACCACTCAACCTCCAGCTTCATGTCTTATTGCAGGAGTGCCTACCTATAGAGTCAGGTGCATTCTTGACTTGCAGCGGGTCTTGGGTAGGAAGTAATACCTTGTGGACAGGGGGGCAGGGGGTATAGTCCTGAGGAATGGTCCTGGGTTCCTGCTTGGCATATTTTAAACCCTGAATTGAGTTCAGGGGCATACACTCAGATGGTGAGGGAATGCCGGGGAGGGGGTCTTCTAAAAGGGTAAGCCTCAGTGTGCCACAGGCATGAGAGGGAGCAACATCACCCAGGCTGTACTCAGACCCACTGTCACCACCAGAGGGAGATGGAGAACTGCTACAGATCAGTAATCAGTGACAATTAATCACACCAAGCCTTGCCCCTACTTAAAGATGTCTCTTTGTTTGACCAGTGCTTAGTCTTGAGTTAACACTATTGCATGCAGACACTCTGGTAAAAAAGTCAACAGTAAAAGCATCATTTTTTGTGCTTTGGTTGTGGGATTGTGGTGTGTGTGTAAAAAAGAAACGCTCTTTTTCTTCTCCTTGGGGTGCTTTCTTTTGAGTGTTTCAACTGCCATGGCTATTTTTGTTTCTTGAATCACAGTCTCCTGCAGATGTTTATGTTGTTTTTGCACCTTTTATTTTATTCCTATTTAAACCAGACCCATTAAACCTCTCAGCATTCTTTTGTGAGGGGATCTCCTGTGCACAGCCTCTTCAAGTCATTCCACAGGTTTTTGATAGGATTTAGATCTGGGTTGACTGGGCTATTAAAAAACATTGATCGTCTTCTTCTTCTTCTCCCTTTAAACCCAAATAAAATCAAGGATTAAAAAAAGTGGACTAAATAAGGAAAAAAAATTTTCTTTGTTGCCAAATGTAATACAGTGTAACATAAAAGCAAAAAAATGAAAAACTAAGAAAGAATAATATGATGATATATGAATCAAAAGATGGCAAGCAATAGGGTCCCTGAAGGACTAGTTGTGAGGACACAGCACACTCACTGGCATGGCCTGGGTTTGATTCACAGACAGGGAACCAACCGCAGCCACTGAGGTTGTCCCAGTCCCAGCTAAAATTAAGGAAGGCTGCATCAGGATGGGCATCTGATGGTGTAAAACTGTGCCAAATCAAATATGTGGACCAGCAATCAGCTGTTGTGACCCCTAACTGAAAGATAAAGAACAACAACAAACTACAGAATAGATTTGAATATAAAATACACTTCTGCCATTTGTCTAGGGTTGCCAAATCTCCTGAATTGGCTGGGAGACTCTGGTAAGTAACCCATTAATTAATTCTCCCAGATCAGTTTTTGGTCTGGCTGAAATGAAAAATGAAAAAAAAAAAAAAAAAGTGAACCCTTGGGTTTATTTAAGTGGCATGAGATATACCCCCCCCCCCCCATTTTCCAAATTAAATGCCCAGTAATTGTTAAACTATTTTTTGCTTGCATTTATATACAAGGTTGTATATAATGCTTCATCGTCTAGGGTTGCAAGGAATGCATGACAAAAGAACCCCAATGGTCAATAAAATGATCCTCAAAACCAAAACTCCTATACACTGGTTTTAAATTCCATAGCCTTTAAATTCCCACAGCTATCATTGCCATATGCACTGGAATATGATATTTTAAGTTATATTAGACATTTAACAAAGCAGTTAAAAAGCAACCCTACACTTAACTGAGAACTGTGTCAGAAGGCACCAGTTGCCACTGTTGTTGCCCCACTTTGTTCATATTCTTAAATATAATTAATTACATTATTGTGTAATTTTAAAACATAAGTTACATCAAGCTTATTGTTCATATATTTGGAAATAAGCAATGTCTTTCTTAAATATAACGATAATTAATTTTAAGCCAACCTTTTTTTTATATATATAAATTTGAGGATGCAAATTTTAGGCAGAATACCTCCTTTCCTTTATCTACATTGGAAATATAGAGTTCACATTCCTGTCAAAATTGCAAGTTTTTGTGTGTGGTGTAAAAAAAAAAAAGATAGATCATGTCATGGCAGATCTTTTTCAACTGTTAATCCAATACAGCAACCAACAAAATTCCAATGAAAAACAAATTGAAATGTTTTAGGGTAAAAAGATAAAGGAAAGACTTACAGTAACCTAGTTGCACATGTATTGAGGCATGTGACTGTGCTTAGAATTAACTAATCACATTCAAACTCAAGTTCAAAAGTAGTTATTATACACCTGCCATCAATGAAGTGATTCTGATTAACCCCAAATAAAGATGAGCTATTTCTGTAGGATTTTCTCGGCATCATCTTGATTTCATTGGACTGGAAAGAGCCATTTTCAAAGAGTATTGATCAGGAAAAGGTACGAAAGAATTCCCAAAACAACAGATCAAGTGGAAAAAATTGGGCACCACAGTGATATTACCAAGAACAGGACATCCCTCCAAATTGACATAAGGACAATAACTTACCAGGGAGGCTGCCAAGAGACCTATGGCAATGTTAAAGGAACTGTGGGAATATCTGGCAGAAACTATTCACTCCCTGCATGTGACACTAATCTGTCTGGGCCCTGTGTTAAGGTGGCTAGATAGAAGCCCTTTCTCATGGGAAAAAAACATCCAAGCCCACCTAAATCACCCCAGACCTTGTAGCAAAATGTGTTATGGTCATATTTTATAAAACATATGCTTGATGAAAAAAAAAAAAACAAGACAGCTTATCACCCAAAGAACACCATATCCAAGTATAGTGGTGGCAGCATCATTATATGGGGCTTCTTTTCTTCTGATGGGGTTTTAGTCAAGGGAATCATGGATAGTTCCAAATACTAATAATCTATTTTGGCACATTTTTTAAAAAAAAATTCCATTTCTCATTTCAGCCAGACCAATAATTGATATTTTCCAATCTGGGAGAATTAATTAATGAGTTAATTACCAGAGTCTCCCGGCCAATTCAGGAGGGTTGGCAACCCTAGACAAATGGCAGAAATGTAGTTTATACTTGAAACTATTCTGTAGTTTGTTGTTGTTGTTCTTCATCTTTTGGTTGCTCCTATTAAGGGTTGCCACAGCTGATCACTGGTCCACATATTTGTTTTGGCATAGTTTTTAATGCTAGATGCCCATCCTGATGCAGCCTTCCTCAATTTTATCTGGGATTGGGACTGACACTGTTGTGTACAACCCTAGTGGCTGGGGGAGGTTCCCTGGCTGGGAATCAAACCTGGGCCACAGCAGTGAGAGGGCTGTGGCCTAAACATTAGTCCTTCAGGGAGCCTATGCTGTAGTTTGTTACATTACACAAATGGAAATTCTGCCTCACAGACCCAGGATTGTGAGTTTGACAACTCAAAATAGCTAACTGCAAGGGTGATAAAATAGCTTATATTCCATGCACACATTATGATTTCATCAATTGGATTTATCTTCAGAGCTTCATTAAGTATCAGTAATTAACTGATTGTTTATATTGTGGATTGACAGACAGACAAACAAACAAACAAACAAATAAATAATGCAAAATAATAGGATATACTGGATTAATTACTAATTACATTATTTGGAAGTTTAAATAATACTGGTGCTATTATATAAACTTCCAAATAATGAAGGTGGAATCCATACTAATAAATTAAACCAGATTTGCATAAGGTGAGAGTGATGAGGAGGAGGGAGGGGACAGGCTATGAGGATGCACGCCTGGCTCCTCTCTCCTCATCGTTACAATAATGATTACAGTGATAATTATTCATGCAGTAATATAGTGGTAATACATTAGATTCCTGTTATATGTATGTTTCATTACTTGCCATCTTCTGATTCATACATCACCATATTATGCTCTCTTATTTTTTTAAATTTTTTGCTTTTATGTTACACTGTATTATATTTGACAACAAAGAAAAAATGCTATTTCATTATTTAGTCCACCTTTTTATCCTTGATTTTCTTGGGTTTAAAGACAAATATGTGTTTAAAGGTGGTGGTCAAGACACTAGTGAAAAACCCTGTCTCTGACACGTCTACTTAAGAATATGGCAACCTTGGAAGAGTGAACTAAATGTAATTTACATAATCTGAATGGGGAGGGAAAACAATCTACTTAAGCATCTGCATAACCCATCTCTGAGTACATGCAAGTTTCCTAGCATAAATACTGGTGTAGCTTTTATAATTAGGTCACCAACTCTGAATATGGTCCTCTATGAATATGTCAGAATAAAAAAATCCTCCAGTGACATTTTTTTGCTCTTTGACCCAAATATGTACACAAATAATTTCTCTCAACAGAAAGTTACCATTAAATTATATTTAATAAAGTTTACAATATAATTTACAATGACAATGACTGTTACAATGACTGAATGTCAAATTACCCTCACCTTGTGCAAAACATTGTATGGTGTAGTACAATGGAAAGTAGGTGTCATGAGAGTACACTAAATATAATGTAAGAACAAAGTTAACATGATGTCATTGAATGATATCATGGTGTTGCAGATAGCATACCAGTGTGTGTGGGTCAGTCTGTTATTTTTAGGTAAAGGCTCTGACTCTGAAAATTGTTTCTACATCTGTTAGACATTTTCTTAGTGTATTTATTTTAAAAAGGGAATTTTTATTCTTACTGTTTTGCCAAGTAATTTTTATAAATTAACATTTTTAGTAAATTATTAAGAGAGAAATTTGGTGTCATGCCAAAGCTATTGACAGGGTAAGGTAAAAAGTGATTCATGGGGATTTTAATTGAAGGGCAGGCATTTGTAGGTCAGACTGCACATTTACAGGAATCTAGAAGGAGAGCAAAATGTTTACTGGGAATATAATATTAAATATAAGACAAATTGGCAATAACAACCCACTAAGAACCTATGGCGTTCCTGATTTGCTCTGCATTATTAATATGTAGAAAGGTATATTGATACCTGTATATATTCATCATATGGCATGAAAATTTTGATTAGATCTCAGCAAAGGCAAAAGTAAAATAACACAGAAAAGTCACAAGAGGAGAACTTTAGGGTCTTTGTCCCATCCATTTTATGAAGGTTTCTGTAGTAGTGAATAACAAAGAAACCCATGGGGTAAATGTGGGGTGCTCAGACACTTGCTAGGTACCTGAGAGCTTGATTAAGTCTCATTAGGGCTTGTGAAAAGCTGATGGAAGTTATGTGGTGGTAAGTGGTGGTGATTTGAGGGTGGTGTACATCAAACACCAAAGAGGTTACAAAATCAAAAGTGATATTGAGGTGGGCAAGCTCTGAAAGTAGGCGGATTTACTTACGAACTGGCTACCTATCAGACTGATGAAATAAGATGGATACAGTCACAGCACCTGTCTTGTAGCCAGGGATTGGCAAAATTTATAAGAAGGTAATTCAGCCCATGTGGTTTGTATATAGTTTATTACAGTTTGTTCAAGCAATTGTGCTATTCTAAAGTCTGTTTACTTGCAGTTTTATGTTTATGTTTACCTGTCCTCTTAACATTTTTAGAGAAGTATTGCAAGCTGTAGGTGTCCTTGACAGTATATAATTTTATACAAAGAATATGAAGCAAAGGTCCCTGGAAGACTAGTGGTTAAGCCTTGGCGCTCTTACCGCCGTGGCCCAGGTTCAATTCCCGACCAGGGAACCAAACCCAGCCACTGGTGGGTACATTCCCAGTGCTGGTTCCAAGCTCGTATAAAATCGGGGAGGGTTGTGTCAGGAAGGGCATCTGTCATAAAAACTGTGCTAAATCAAATATGCGGACCAGTGATGCGCTGTGGTGACCCCTGATGGGGGCAACCTAAAGAAGAAGAACAACATACAAAGATTATGAAGCAGATGCTGCTTTAGACAGGCTGTACATTTTTGTGGATATTTTTTTTTTGTAACCATCAAATGCAACCAGTATCACACTGAAGTTATGATGTGAGTAACCCTTATTTTTGGAAGAGACATTTTCTGGATGAGTTAAGCCATTAATTCAACATTACTATATATTGGAGGTCACCTCTTGAGCATACAGAGTTATATAGGGCGATATGTTAACAAGTCTTGTTAACTTTTGTATATTTTTTCTGTTAGTATTTTTATTAGTATGCATCAAGGCTAAGTAGCTCCCCACCTTGATTGTGGCTTTTAAATAGTGCTTAGCTACTCCCCAACTCAGCTTTGCTGCTAACTCCTGTACTGTTGGTTACTGAATGACATCCAGTGACTTTGACATTTACATCCTATAGATACTGCCTCAATTCAAATAACAGCCAAAAGAATAAAATAAGAATAAGCTTGAAATTAGTAAATACATCGAAATAGGCTTAAAGGTCTTAAATTTGTTACAAGAAGGTTTTTTGCAGTGTAAAGCCTGCTCTTCTCTTATCTGCCATCCCACCTTCCATCTTATTAACAGGTCGCTTGAAACAGGTTTTTGTTGCTTTAAATCTCAGAACTACTGCTGTCAGTGTAACTGATATTGTCTGCATTGTGTTTTTCTTTCTTTTTTTTTTGGTGTAATAAACAGACAGACGTCAGCTGACGGTTCAACTCTTCTTTAATCTGATAAAAGATAACGGTCTTTCCGATGTGAATTTGCCCTTTGTTGTTTCTCTCCCATGCAGAGACAGTGCAGAAAGGGAAGAGGAGGGGCAAAGACAGGAAATTAAGACCAACACTGCAGTCAGAAAGTTAAAGGAGAAGATGCACACATACAAGCATATCAGGTACACATTTGAACATTTTTGTGTAAATCTATATATACGAACATAATACATTCCATACCTGTTACATCAGTCCAGTTTTCAAACATACCAGCCTTGACCCTAATGAAACTTCTAGTTATGGACCAATTTCTAATTTCTCTTTCTTTTTTCTGTATAGAGCATTTGAGAGGCAATCTCTTTGAGCCTTTCTGATCAGGTTTCTACCTCTCTTAATACTGAGGCTGCACTAGAATTACTAATGGTCTACTCTATTCTGCTGATACTGGTACCATCAACATTCTGTTAGACCTCAGCCATCTCCCAGCCAATGTCCATAGCTTTCCCATTTCCATTATCAGTATTTCTGACATGGCTCATGTTTTGTTCGCATCTTATATGTCTAACAGATACCACTATCACCAAATTGGGAAGCATTAATCCTGTCCTAACCATATAACCCAAGATGTCCCTTAAGGATCAGTACTTATAATAGCAGGATAATGACCCGAAGCATACGGCACGAGTGGTCAAGCAGTGGTTCAGGACAACAACATAAATGTTTTGGAGTGGCCAAGTCAGAGCCCTGACCTGAATCCAATTGAGAATTTGTGGAGAGAG
>CM074946.1:4788695-4805351 GCA_037577455.1 Pangasius macronema
AAAGAAGAAGAAGAAGAAGAAAATAATGATTCACACCATATTATACTCCATTCTTCCTATCAAAGACACAACTCAATTTTGAAAACTTTTTTTTTTGTTTGTTTTTTAAAAAAGAAAAAGAATTAAAATTCAATAACTTTTTGGCTGTAGGAGATACAGTTTATTATTGCTATCAACTACAGTAAATAGAATTTAAAAACTCATTTTTTTACTTTTATTTTTAAATAAAATAAATGTTTTTAAAAAGAAAAATTATTAAAATTCAATAACTTTTTGATTGTAGGAGTTACACATGTACCAAATGCAGTATGGTACAGTCATATATCATATGTTATTTCTAACAAATAGAGTCTTATGCGCCAATACTACAACCTTCGGAATGGGGAAATCTCAATTTTTGAATTTTTAGTCATTCTTTATATATATATATATATATATATATATATATATATATATAATGCGAGGGTCAGCGCATGCTGAGGAGCACAGTGCACAGAAGTTGCAAACTTTCTGCAAAGTCAATAGCTACAGACCTCCAAACTTCGTGTGGCCTTCAGATTAGCTCAAGAACAGTGCGCAGAGAGCTTCATGGAATGGGTTTCCATGGCCGAGAGGCTGCATCCAAGCCTTACATCACCAAGTGCAATGCAAAGCATTGGATGCAGTGGTGTAAAGCATGCCGCTACTGGACTCTAGAGCAGTGGAGACGTGTTCTCTGGAGCGACGAATCACGCTTCTCTGTCTGGCAATCTGATGGACAAGTCTGGGTTTGGCGGTTGCCAGGAGAACGGTACTTCTAAACTCTTAATGCTTCAGCTTACCAAGACAGTTTGGACAATTTCATGCTCCCAACTTTGTGGGAATAGTTTGGGGATGGCCCCTTCCTGTTCCAACATGATTGAGCACCAGTGCACAAAGCAAGCTCCATAAAGACATGGATGAGTGAGTCTGGTGTGGATGAACTTGACTGGCCTGCACAGAGTTCTGACCTGAACCCGATAGAACACCTTTGGGATGAATTAGAGCGGAGACTGCGAGCCAGGCCTTCTCGTCCAACATCAATGCCTGACCTCACAAATGCGCTTCTAGAAGAATGATCAAAAATTCCCATAAACACACTCCTAAACCTTGTGGAAAGCCTTCCCAGAAGAATTGAAGCTGTTATAGCTACGGATTAAGAATGGGATTTCATGAAATTTCATGTGCATGTAAAGGCACATATATATGTTTATTTATATATATAAATAAAATGATTTTATTACTGTACTTCTTCTGTAAGACTTTTATGTAATATTGCACTTGTGAGTCTTACATCCCATTGTACTGAATCCATACTGTATCCTAACACTGCAATATAAAACCAACTTTACCGCTGTCTCCCTTCTTAATAAAAATAATATGTGGACAAAGCTTCCTTTGTGGCTTATGTCTTATGTGGCTTATGTCATGGTTTCGTGGCTGTGACATATGCCTGGAATAGGCCTGTTACATACTCAGGCCAAGGGGCTCTGCAAAGGGCGTTCCTGGGCTATGTACGTAGAATTTGTCTGTGTTCAAAACTTGATGCAGCATATTGTTCCACATGTTGCCGATAGAGCCGCTGTATCTGAACATTAGCACAGGCACATCAAAATCAAAGAAGACTTAATTTCTGAAAATAGTAGTCTCCAGCAGTTGACTGCTATCTCTGCCATTTAACTGCTTGAGAGCAAAGTTATAGCACTAGAAACATGTGAATTTTGACTCATTCTGATTTATGAATGCCTCAGTTTTTTTTAGTTGTTTTTTAAAATTATTTTTAGTGATATTTCAGCTGAACCCATGCTGTCAGCATTATTAACATAGCTACGCAGGAGTTATCCAACATTTTGAGGTGGTTCAGCCAAAGAGAATTGGAGAGTGTCTAAAAATGACTGTGAGGAGGCCCATCCAAACACTTCCATCCCGGAGGTTTTTCAAGCAAGTTTTCTCAACATAATACACTTGTGCTGAGGCCATGGCTGAAAAACTTTTTTTTTTTAAATTCATGTTCTTCATATTTTCCATTTTATTTGTATGTGGAAGAAATTTAAAAAATCGACTATTGCACCCTTAATGTTTATTTCGACATTTTCGCTGAGACATAAATTAATGAAAACATGCTAATTTTTCAAACTAGGGTGAATTCAGGTATATTGGGATATCAGGTCAAATGGGACAATAAGTTAAACTTAGCAGCATTTATTTAGAGCATTTATTTTCTGGCCTGACGAAAGTGAAAGTCGAAACATATGTTGTTAAGCCCTTGCAGGGGAACTGATTTATAGGAATAACATGAAGTAGGTGTGGTAAGCATCAAAGAGGAAGTTGACTCCAAAAATCTTGGGCTAGGAAAAATTACACATGCTTTGGCATGCTTTTTTTCAGATCAGGTTAACTGGGACAGCCTTACGATGCAATATGGGATGCACCCAACAACAACACTCCACAACTACGGTTAAATTGTACATTGATGGATTTTATGTGATTTAAATTGTGTTTTTATGAAACATTAGACTGGGAAAAATAGAGTGTTACTTAGGCCTACTACTTAGTATGCAGAGATTTTAGCTGTGTTCATATAATTTTAGAGAATAATGTTAATATTTATTTTTTGAAAATCCTGCGTTATGCTGCTGCTACAATCAATAAATTATAAAAATGTTACCTTTTAGTGAGGTTTTTTTTTTTTTTTTTTTTTTACATTTTTACATAATCTATTCAACTTTTAGATTGGTTATGAATTTTGCATTTGGGAATTTTTTCAAGTCCTGTTATTGAAATTTGATTTATTGTTGCCATGAATAATTATGCTGCAAATAGAAAAAGTTTAAACATGTCATTAAAGATGGAGGTGAAAGTCTAAACCTAAATCAAAACATGCTATACAAAATTCCCAAGCATGCTGTCCCAAATGACCCAAATGAAACATTTAATAAAAAAAAGCTTTTTTATACACCATTCGTTTATAACAGTTAGTTCCGGTCCACTATTTTGATTGGATAAGTGTCATTCCAAGAGTGCTCATATGTTGTATAACAGCACTGGGATATTTAACTGTTTGTACCTCTCTGCTTGTCTGTGTTCACTACATAAAATTCCAGTTCTAGCAAGAGTTACTACACTTACCACAGACTGTTTATTGTATGACCAGGCTGTGGCTATTTTATTGAAGGAGCAAAAAATTAACAGAATATTTGGTCATATTGTGTCTGAAATGTCACTTACTCAATATTAATTTCTTGTTTATAGAACATGTTTATAGAATCTATTGATTCGACTAGTTGAAGTGCATAATAGTCACTTGCCTTAATGCTTGTTACCTTCTGCTGCTTTATGTTCTCAGACATATCTTTTTTCAACTGATATGCATTAGATTAGCCGAGGTGCTCTTTGGCTATGTCGATTGTAATTGTGTGGGTCATTTTTCATTTTGCAATGTGATGAGTGAAAATAAGACCCGTACGTTGTGAGGTATATTAACACTGTACGATGCACGAAGTGTTCGTTCTTGAACATTTTTGATCATTTTTTGAGATGTATCCAGATCCAGTTGCCATCTTTTGAAAAACTCAACAAGCTTGTCTTTATGGCTTAATTGTTTTGTCTATAAATACCTTTTGAATTTCAATGGTTTCATGCTCTCCCCAGCCTCACAAAACACACTGTGGTCTGCACAAACCATGCTCGTCTTCTGTGCAAGTAAAGCCAAATTTTATGTAATCTGGGTCTTATTTTTGTTTACCTTGCACAGTTTTTTTTCATTCTTTTTGAGGAAGAGGGAATTTCACTCTGTTTATTCATGTCAGCACCAATTGTTTACAGATGAATCAGCACCCAAATTGACAGAATTTTATTTTATTAATTATTAATTTTATTTATTTATTTATTTATTTATTACTTTTGTAAACTGAAATTTGTTGTTTTTTTTGTCATATTTTCCCATGTTTTCCTGTTACTTTTATATTGTATTTGCATTTAGCAATTTTTTTCCCTCCCAGGAGAAATAAAATCATTAAGGATTGCAACCAACTTTTGGGCTGTGACCCACCAACCGAGAAACACTGCACTATGAAATAACACATAAGGAATTAAGCAGTGACCAAGTAAAGTGTAAAAAAACATTTTCTATTTTAAATTCTTAACAGTATTCCAAGTGAAGCTTTGCATACTCTTGACGTCTTCTTATTACTGAGGGAGCCTCCCTGAATGAGCTGCCTCTCATAAGTTCTAAATGAAAACTACTTGGGGAAAATGAATTTTGTGTAAAAACAAACAAACAAACAAACAACGACAACAATCCCCTCCTTTTTAAAAAAAAAAAGCATTTAGATTCAGAAATGCATTTTCATATGGATATTAACTCATTACTATTTGCATTTGTCTTAGAAACCAATTACAACCAAAAGCGTTTATAGTGATTTGTTTATGTGATGTTTATCCACTGAGAAGCGGACGAATCAATTACAGGAGAAGCGAAGGGGTGCACAACAAAGGAAAGGCGGTGTTGTATGAACTCTTACAGCACTTTATTGAACGGTACCTGCTAATGTTACACTTTGGGTGTCTTTTGAGTACGCAGGATTTTGCTATTATAGAAAGCAATACGAACACCAAGCAGTCCGCACCCCCCCCTCTTTGTTTCGCATTTGGTTGAGACCGAAGGGTGTAACGCGTCCTTACCGCTGACCCGCTCTCAGAATTATAGGTTACATTAAAACTGCTACGTGGGTAATTGTGACTTTGAATCAACTAAAGTGTCGCTTTTTCAACGTATATTGGCTAAAAAAGCGCCAAGTTAATATGTTGGTTTGCGCATGATCACTTCTTCCCTGAGGTTTCCCTCGCAACACGCATCATTCTTTAACAATGCTATGTGATTGGCGCTCATCAACACCTGAAGGTAGGTGAAATACTCCATACATCACTGGCACAAATCTCTGTTGCAGCTTTCTTTACCGTGCGTTAAAACCATGTTATTATGCCATTTAAGCAGTTATGAAATTGTCATTGTGCATAAATGCGCAAAGGGAAGGTTAGTGCCCAGAACAAGGTCATAGTGCCTTATAGGTTTTTTTCCCCTGTTGAAATGTTTCATGAATAAACAACTTACAACGATCTTAGTGCACCAAATGTAAAAGAGCTGATCGATTCTATAGACCACGTGCGTTTTTACTCATGGTTAAGATTTAATGCAGTAGTAAGTTTAAGGTACATTGCCAATCTTAATACACTAGTTCAATAACAACAAAGGAACCCACTGCATATTTAAACTGGAATTCCTGGAGGTGATGAAAGGTGGATTATTGGAGTGGTTCCTTTGTTGTTATTGAACTAGTGTATTAGGATTGGCAATGTACATTATACATGTACAAATCAACAACCTTCGACATGTAACACAATCGCTGTGAAGCTGAAGACCCAGCATTATGAGTTGGATATATTTGAATGTTATTCGTGTGCCTGTGTGGATTTCTTCCAGGTTCTCCGGTTTCCTCGCACCTCCCAAAAACAAAGTAGTAGGTGGTTTGGCTACAGCAAATTGCCCCTAGATGTGAATCAGTGTGTGAACGTGTGAGCAAGGATGCCCTGTGATAGACTGACATACCATCCAGGGTATGTCCCCCCCCCCCCCCATGCCAAGTGTTCCTAGGATAGGCTCCTGATCCATCACTATACTGACCAGGATATGAATGAATGAATGAAATATTATAGAGATATTATATATCTGAGACAATTGTGATATTGTAGAAATGGATATGATGTAAAGATTGATGTTGTAGAGAATGACTTATTTTCCAGGCTGCAATAAAATCTCAAGACAAACAGAAATGTGCTTACTACTCTTATACTCGTGTGGAGCTCTTTTGTAAAAATGGAACCACTTTTGCAGTGATACATATTTTTTGTCCTTTAAATGAAACTCATGAAATTCAGTATATTCTTTAAAGAACATTGTCATCGATAGCTTTTGAACAGCAAGGCAGTTGGTACCTGGCAGAATACAGGTGTTGAAATATTGCCTGCCTTTCATTACATTATTTTATCCTAACAAATCACATTTTTTTGTTCTTTCCTTCAAGTGATACACATTATATACTAGTGCCCTAGATGCTCAATTGGATTAAGGTCTGGGGATTTGGAGGCCAAGTCCACACCTTGAACTCTTTGTCATGTTCTTCAAACCATTCCTGAACAATTTTTACAGTTTGGCAGGGAGCATTATCCTGCTGAAAGAGACCACTGCCATTAGGGAATACCATTGCCATGAAGGGGTGCATTTGGTCTGCAACATTTTTTAGGTTCATGTGGATGCTACTTTGACACGTACCACCTACCTAAACATTGCAGACCATGTACACCCCTTGCCCTTCTTGGCAACGGTATTTACCGTTGGATCTGCTGCTAATATCTTGGTGCTAGATACCACAGCACACCTTCAGAAGTCTTGTGGAGTCCTTGCCTCGATGGTTCAGAGATTTTGGCAGCACAAGGTGGTGGTCTTATTGTTATGGCTAATATCTCTCTCCCTCTGTGTGGGGAAAAAAAAAAAAAAAAAAAAAATATATATATATATATATATCCTTCAACATGGCCAAAAATACAATATTTGCACAAAAAAAGTCATTCTGAAACACTCAGATGTGCAAAGATGATGTTTTTCAAAATCATCTGTGAGTTCCTAGATTGCACCACAGACAGTAAAATTTTTCTGCCACTTAGAAGTATTGTTTAACTGATATCACAATGATTTGGGATGCCTCAATCTTGTGTGCCTATAAAAGACTGTAAAAATTGTGACTCCCAAAAGCCCTAATTGTGTTGTTATCGTATGTTATCCATTTCCCCTTGTTCTGTTGGTGTACTCTTAAATTCTGTAGCCAACTGCCACAATTTTATTCATATCTATAAGGTTGGAACAACTAAACTCAACACCTTTACAGCAAATGATGTAGAGCTCATCAGAAAAAGAACTGGTTTGCACTGACTTGGAGCCAACGATTATATTTGCATTCACCATACAATGGTTTATCTCAACCGATTTGAAGAATACCAGAGAAAATGTTGTGATCCCAACAAACACAAAATCCTATAAGAGCTAGACTCTTTATTATTTCAAATTTAATTGGCTGATCGCTTGGTGAAAAAAAATTAATGCAGCTGTGAAACCTGGATTACAATTAAGTCCAAGATGTCACCTTGAGGCTGCTAATAACCCAGTGGAATCCAGTACTGAGGTGGAACAAATTGACTTGGAAGTAGGGACTATATGCCTCTAGAGCTGATATCAACAAGGTTTACATCCATCCATGGGTAACATGGCCCCATGCACAATACTGACCTTTCTGTAAACATCTGCTTCAAAATGACTTTTTAATGTGAATAATGCATTTTTGGCCATTTTGAAAGTCCCATATTTCAGAGAATACGACAGAAACAGTTTTTTAAATAAGCACAGTTTTGCTGGATCATTGAAATAAAAGCCCCAAAATGGCAGGGCGATTTGTATCTCAGTCTGTGTGACTGACTACATTCCACTGATATTCATACGGGAAATGTGACTGTTGAATCTAAAGCTGTTGGCTTTCTGTCGTCGCAATGGCAGTACTTTCATTTCATAACAATAACATAAGACGCTTCTCTCTCAGAATGGTGCACAGTGAGATTTTCATATTGCTCTACGTAGGTGTACAGTGACATCAGTAGCAAGTTAATATTGATACAAAAAGTATTTCATTGTATTATTTTCAGTAATTTGATACTTTTTCAATAGCAGTGGTTCTGTTGTACCATTTCAGGGGCAGGCAAATCATCCATCTGTTATCCATTCACACTAATTAATCCACCTAGTAAAAACTTTTGCTGCTGTCAGCCAGATTTGAAAGCGTGTACTAGATGAAAACGTTTTTGCAAAAGCCAATAAAGGAGTAGGGTTTTCTTTTCTTTTTCTGGTTATTCAACCTACTTGTCCACTGGACAGCTACAAAAAAACACTAATATCCTGGCCATGAACACTTCATTCCATGCACCCAGGCTGCTGATGTGTTTACACCTGCATTTTTAGTAATGAAATACATTTTTAATCCCAGTACCCTGTGCAATCATAAACTGTATAGCAATGTGCTCAACTTGTGTTGATGTTAATTGTGCTGCATAAATAATTTGACTTCTTGTTTCCAGCCACAACAAAAAGCACTTTGTTTAATCATCATGAGCATACAAACTGAGTGTGGATGGAGTGTGTGAATGGCGTGGAGCTCCATGAGCTCAGGCCCTCAGGACATGGCATCGAAAACACTTCCTTCTGTGATGAAGAAGAGGAAACCCGGGTATGTGTTGTTAATTCCAGGACGAATCAACATTTTCCCTCTCACAGTGGAGGTGGAATTAGCCCTCAGATTCTTCAAGGAGATGTTCAGTCAGACAAAGAACAAGAAACAGTGTATGAAGAACGTTCTGTGGATTACAGCTTCATGTTGGCATTGGTATTCCTCGTCAGTGGAATTGCTTTAGTTGTAATTGCCTATGCCATACCAAGGGAGGCTCGAATCAATCCAGACCAGGTTACAGCACGCCAGATGGAAAAGCTTGAGATGTACTATGCACAGCTTGGCTCACACCTTGATAAGTGCATCATTGCTGGACTTGGCTTACTTACTCTTGGTGGGATGCTCTTGTCCATTCTGCTAATGGTTTCTCTATGCAAAGGTGAGCTTTATCACCGCAGAAGTTTTGCCATCTTAAAGAGACCTATGAAGTCGTATGGCTCTATAAACATGAGGATGGGACAGTTAGCATCCGGAAATGGAAGAGAACCTATCATGGAGTGTGATTCAAGTACAGACACTCATGATGCACTGAGTGCTGAAGGAGTGCAACATCTAAGGCAAACTCAGTAGCACAAGCTTACAGTGCCTGCCACTCAAATAGCCGATTCCTAAATGGCTCCTTATTTCCAACAGACTGTAAATACACTATGAACATACTGTGTGTACATGAAGGGACACTTTATGATTATAAAAGGTACCAAATATTGGCTTCTGCATTCTATAAAGTGAAGTGTCGTGCCTAATTTGGAAGGGTTTAAGGCACTTTTGAATCTTAGCTGGAAGAATATATCATCACCGTGGAAGAGAATACAAGAGAACTGAATAAGTGAAACAGTCCAGGAGTGCCACGGCGTTACAGAGACCACCCCCTTCTAACAAACACAATTCAGCATATGAAAATCTTAAAGTAATCGGTAAATTATTTGAAATAGGTTTGTTAAATTAGAAGGCTAAACTCTGCATTGCTGTGGTCCTGAAAGACAGCAGACACCCCTCCGATACCTCCTGAAAGACAGTAGTCTCATATCCCACAACAACATTGCCTTAAACCATTATATTCGGTGGACTAGACTTGTGAATTAGGATAGGAATTTCTTATATAGAAGTTGTGGGGTTTAAATTGTTTGTAGTGAAGCCTTTAATATATACAGCACTGCATATGAATGTAACCAGTTGGAGCTTTTGCATTATTCAGTGTCTTATACTGATACACAGATTTTATATGTAGGAAATACATAAATAACTTAAACGTAGTATATTCTACAAAACAGTTACAAAAGTCACAATATCCACACTTATTATACAAGTTTACTATACATATAGAAGAATACATTCTGAAAATTACATAGTCATGACCAGCTGCTTGACATTATGGACTTAAATAAGAGAGAAATAGCCAGTTATGTTTGGCATTAAGAACAGGGGATACACAAAGTTGAGTCAATAATAGAAAATAATTATGACCAGCTTTGAGACAGGGGTATTTTATTTAGCACACAAAAAATATAGAGATATTTTAACAATGGCCAAAGCATTTTTTAAATTTAATTCTTGCCAAGATAGTTTTTATTTTTAGAACTACATCAAGACCATAAGCAGAATGGTATAAAAAGCAGTTGTTGTAACGAAGTTACATATAAGGAACATTGTATGATAATCTGATACTCTGATATTTGATCAATTTAAAAGAATGATCACATTTACAATACAGTGCTGTAAGTGTAGAAGAAAGTAGGCACAAAAATGGTACAATCAAGAAGGGTAGAAATTAAAAAGAGAATATATAGTTGATGTATATATTCTATGAGGCAGCATGTCTAAGTTGTAGTTTATAATCATGGTCAAGGCTTAAGAAGCACAGGATTGTCCAAGAACATCTCTGATCTGTAGCTGAAATGAGGACTCTCTTTTAGGTGCTTGAATTAATAAGCTGACAAATCAGAAATTGAACCTGCAAACAGAAAAATGCCACTTGACATAGCACAGCAAAACTTTTTTTTAATGTTCAAAAACCTTTAGTATTATTTATTTATTTATTTATTTATTTATTTTTACAGTGAATAACAAAGCATCTTGGTGATGCTATCACCAAAAGGCTGGTTTCTCTTGGAGCAACCATAAGGGATGCTCAAAGAGAAAGTATCAGCTCTGAATTGGCCAGGTTAGGACAATTTAATCAGATAGTTTGCCTGACATGGTTTATTTCCTTGGATAATATTTTAAATCAAAAATACTCTGTCTCCACTTGAGCTCACCTTTTCCAGTGTTTTATGTAATCTGATCATGAGATCCTGTTTCTCCTTTTCAGCCACAGAAGAGACTACAGCATTTTTGCCATTTTACTTTGAACTAGGGATGTGATGTGATGCTTATATGTTGTTATGCTGTGATAATGAAATATGAATAAGTATGCTTATTAAAGAGTAAATACCAAGTGAAAATATAAGAAAATGGTATATGTACATTGTTTTGACAAATTGCTGTGAGATACAACAAATATAACTAATCTGTTTAAAAAATCTTCTAGCCATTCCCCTGACCAAGTAGTTCAACAGTTGCATTACCACTGTTACATTTTCTTTGATGTCATCCTATTAAAAAATGTAAAATACTAAATGGATACCATGAAATACATAATCATATTACTATGTTGTGCAGTTATCAGAATGTTTGACATCCAATTCAAGATTCAACTCAAATATAGTAATGGCACATCTAAGAGCTAAAAGTCAGTAGTCTTCACACTTAAAATTAAAACTTGGTAATAGGGAGAGAGTGTGTTGGTTTGAAAAGAGATTGCTTCTACAGCTTATATCAGAAAAAAATATCACCCTATATTTCACATTTTCTGTCTCCAAAGTAAATATGTGAATGTACAGATAATTAATTATCAAAGTTTATACATGGTAGAGTAACATTTATAAAACTAGTTATCCAGCGTATAATATAAACATGATTTTTTTGTTTACATTTCAAAGACAATTGTAATGTTCACAAGATTACATTTTAACAAATTGTGTGTTGTATTTTAGAGATTATACTGATTAATATAAATCAATGTATGTGTAATTACATTCCTATTTGTTAGTGTGTTTTTTTTTGTTTCCAATAATTGTGAATTATTGTCAGTTTATCAATGAATAGATATGCATCTGAATGTTTCTATTAATGAGAAATGTATCTGATGATTTAAAAGAGAGAGGAAGTGTCTCCATAAACTATACCATAAAATCACTGCTATACAGATATAATTTGGATGGTGGACCATTCTCAGCACAGCATTAACACTCAGTAGAATCACTGACACAAGCATTGGAGTAAAAATACTAGCAACACTGCTGACATTACCATTGCCAGTCCATGTCAGCACCATTAATGTGCTAATAATGGTCCACCACCCAAATAATATTAGGCCAGCACTGGTCCTGTGGTGGTCCCTGTGGCTCACACTCGACTCACAAGTTATGCACAGCAACAAATGGGCTACATTTATACACATGTATGGTAAATGTACCAGATAAACTGGCCATTGAGTGTACTTTTCTCAAGGTTAGAGGTACAAAAAAGCCACTTTAAAAGTAGCAACTGTACACATGCCCATTCATGTAACTATCCAGTCACCAATCCTGGCAACACAGTGCATACAATCATCCAGGTGGTCAAGAACGTCAGCTTTTGTTCACATCAAACGTCAGAATGGGGGGAAATGTGATCACAGTGACTTTGACTGTGACATGTTTGTGGTGCCAGACAGACTAAACTGTTTAAAAAAATTGCTCATCTGGGATTTTCACATATGACAGTCTCTAGAGTTTACACAGAATGCTAACTCCCCTAAAAAAAAAAGGTAAGTGGCAGTTGTGTGTGTGGAAATGCCTTGTTGATGAGAGACATCAGAGGAGAATGGTTAGACTGGTTTGAGCTGACAGAAAGGCTATGGTAACTCAATCACTCACTTTACAGTCAGGGTGAGCAGAAAAACCATCTCTGAAATACATTTTCCCCATTCTGATGTTTGATTGACTGATTGCATAATTAATTGCATGACTGAGCAGGGTGCTTGTATTAAAATGGCAAGTGAGTGTACGTGAAATAATTTCATTTTTTTTAACCAGAGATACCAAAACATAGTCCTGGAACCCATTTGAGGTCATCAGCAATCACCAGACATAGTCTAACACTTGCATCTGAGCATATAAATAGGGCAAGGGATAACAAATTCCAACTGTCTACCAATGATGTGTATATAGAATAGCCAAGAACAGTTAGGAATAGATCAGGTAAAAAAGCCAAAACGTTCTTACTCCAAATTTTCTCACTCTCTTTCATTTAGTATCTTTTGATTGATTACTTTTAACTAGTGGTTCTTCATTATCTCAGGCTGGGATATCCAAACATTTTGGGAGAGTATGCTGACTAATAGGTAATGCAACAGTTTTCACTCGCATGGGCTCAGAACTGCTAGTTCTTAATAATTTGCACAAGCGGACTATTATGAAACCTTTGACTTCTATTAAATCTAGCAAATTTCCCTTGCTTGCTCTTATGAATTTTGCATGAGATTGAGTTGCTTATTCACCACATGAAGTCCATGAGTTCATTTAAAATCTTGTGCAAACATGCACAAAGTAGTATACAGTTGAGTTGTGAGGTTGGACTCTGTAACCTGTTCATTTAAAGAACATGTAATGACTTTGTTTTATAATTGTTTGGTTGTAACAATTGGTTTTTTATATAAATTGTTAAAAATTGGAGTGGATAATTAAATTTTGCGGTTGTTGTTTATGTCAAGACTGGACTTGTGTTATAATATTGAAGATGTTTCAGTGCTTAGAAACTTAAGAAGCCTGGTGGAATAGTGGATTATAGCATAAGACCAGCCAACCTGATTTACTACTCTTGCTAGTTATTTAATAAGTTTGTATAAAACCTTGTAAACAAATTAGTTTAAAAAAGTGAAAACTCAGTAGATAAATCAGGGAAGCGTTCCATTTCTATTCATTTTGGAAAAGCCCTCAGGATACAGCACAATATCCCAACAAATCCCAAGACTTACAGTCCTGGTGCTGGAGCCTTGGCACAAACCAAAGAATTGAGGACAGTTCCATACAAATAACCCCTTTGCAACCAAATTCATTTGAGCAGAAAATCTGAATGAAAATCTGTGTTTTTATTTGTTTCTTTTTGCCTGTATCTGCATATTTAGCATACTATATTTTTTTATTCTCACATGCTTCATCTGTAGTTTTTAAAAACACTAGAGCAGTGGTGGCTCAGTGGCTAATCAGAAGGTTCGGGGGATCCACAAAGATCACACTTTTTCTTCATTCCGATATTTGATGTGAACATTAACTGAACCTGGTGTCTGTATATATATTCACGTGTGTATATATTGAGAATTATTATTATTATTATTGAAAATATATACAGAATTGGGTGGTCTTCAACCAAAGGTGCCATGTTCTAAGTTAACACAACTACATGTAAATATCAGGAAATGAAATCTGGAGTTCTGATCTATTGTCTCATGTTCATCTTTTGACATCAAACCCAAATGTCTTCAGTCATTAGCAAAAATATTAGAATTGGATATGTTGTTCCAATATTTTCAGAGGTCACTGTAGATAATATGCTAGAAAATGTCAAAAGGCACACATTTACAGGCTAGCACACATTAACAAAAAAAGGAAAAGAGAAAAAATACAGGTGGTATGTGAGACCATTATATAAACCCTAGGTGGGAATATACCCTGGATGGGATATCAGCCAATTACAGGGTACCATGCACACACTCATTAATACCTAGAGGCAATTTGGAGTAACCAGGACACCTATTTTTGGGAGCTCAGAAGAAATCCACCTGAACGTGCGGCGAACATGCCAAACTTCACAAATAGTAATCTGAGGTCAACATTGAACTGGTGCCCCAGAAACCATAAGGCTGCAATGCTAACCACTGCTGCCCTAAACCACATTTAAAGTAAATTTAAAATATCAAGAATGTTTATACATTAAGACGTTAAAAAATACATTGTAACTAATTCAAACCAGCCTACAACCTACAATAATACTACTAAAATAATTTACTAACATTAATTAGTATACAGTATCATATTATTATTAGATATTAGACAGCTCATTTAATTTTGATTACCTTTTTAACTAATAAGTATTATGCTAATAATTCAGTTGATATTCAAAGTAACTACATTTTCATCCATTCACTGAGAGCTTTATAAGGTTATCTTAATTCCAACTGGAGTATTCATGGATACTGTGATATGTAGAACAATTTTCACTTCTGATGTCACTGAACAGAAACTATACACCAGTGTTCGTTCATGCATTGTTATTAAACATTATTAGCCACAAATCCCGACGCTGCCCCAGCCATCTGTGTCCAGAGAGACACAGATGACAAAATTGGCCATACTCCCCCCCCCCCCCATCAGTCATAATGACACTAGCCAATCGTGGATGTCTGTGAGCTCATACATGCATAACATAAACATCCTATTTTATACATCACATATTTTATTCTGAAAGCAATTACTGTGAGTAAATTGACAGGTTGGAGTGTCAACACACTTTTCAGTCGCTTGCAGTCATAATTGCTAATGTTAAACATCCAGCTAACATGAACGAACCTGACAGGATTTTGAAGTGATATTCATAAAAGAATTTTAATTGCAAATGCTATTAGTTAACAACAGCCAATCCAACATCATCTGCTCTTTTTTTTTTTTAAATCTTCAACTGTCTAGTTTCTCTGATCCTGTAGCTGATGCTCCTGATCTGTATGTATGTGATTTTGTGCATTGCATGAATGTGCAGGGGTACGGGCATTCTTATTAAAGTTGCCAGTGAGTGTAATGCAAAATAATTTTTTTCCCCCAATGTGTGCTACTTTGTTTTTTTTTGTTGTTGTTGTTGGACCATTACAGATAAAGCTATGTGTTTGTAGCCAACCTTCAAAAATAACACTGCTGTATTCTCCATGTATCTAACTCTAAAATTCAATGTGGTTTCAGTGCTTTATAAACCTGCAAAATAAATACATTTGCAGACTCTAACATACTCAGTCAGTCCTTTTTAAGTAAACTAACAACACTAGTTAGTTATGAATTACAATATGTGTAAGATTTGATTTTATTAGATATTAACCTTCTAACAAACAGCCTGCTTCAGGTCCCTCTACAGATTTTTAGTTGGATTCAGGTCTGGGCTCTGGCTATGTCATTCAAAAACATTGTTCTTCTTTTGGCTAAGCCATTCCTTTGTTGATTTGGATGTTGATTTGGATGTATGCTTTGGGTTACTGTCGTGCTGTGAAAGGTAAAATTCCTCTTCATCTTCAGGCTACTAGCAGACATCTGAAGGTTTTGCACTAAAATCGACTAGTATTTGTAGCTATTGATGATTCCCTCCACCTTGATAAAAGCCCCAGTTCTACCTGAAGAAAAGCAGCCCTAAAGCATGATGCTGCTACCACCATGTTTCACCATGGGTATGGTGTTCATCTGGAGTTTTGCATTTTTTTTTGCACTAAACATAACTTCTGGAATTATGGAATTATTAAAACTTTTGGAATTGGTCTCCATCAGAACATAACACATTTTGCCACATGGTTTGGGGTGATTTAATTGAGCTTGGATGTTTTTTTGTGAGAAAGGGCTTCCTTCTAGCCACCCTACCCCATAGCCCAGACATGTGAAGAATATGTGCGATTGCTGTCACATGCAGAGAGCAATCAGTACTTCTCAGATATTCCTGCAGCTCTTTTAATGGTAAGTACTTGTCTTGTCCTTTTATATATTTTGGAGGGATGTCCTGTTCTTGGTAATGTCACTGTAGTGCTCTATTTTCTCCCATTGTTGAAGATGGCCTTCACAGTGTTCCACAGTGAGTCATTTAATGTTTTGGAAATTCTTTTATACTCCTCTCCTGACCGAATCCTTTCAACAAGTGAGATACTATGATAATTTCATTGACAGCTGTATAATAATTATATTGGAACATGAGATTGAACATTATTGGATTATTCCTAACATAACCACATCCCCAATTATAAAAGGGGGTGCATACTTCTGTAACCAGGTAACTGTTACTTTTTTATTTTTACCTAAAATGTTTGATTGCTTTTCACTTAATTTTTATACGTTGCAATTTCACATTGAGGGTGGAAAAAGTTCTGACATGATTTATCCTGATTTCATTTTTTTACATCACAAAACCTGTTTCAAATGAAACTAACAAGATGTGCTTTAACCGCAGACTGTCAGCTTTAATTTGAGGGTATTTACATCCA
>CM074946.1:4820887-4844151 GCA_037577455.1 Pangasius macronema
ATATATATATATATATATATATATATATATATATATATATATATATATACACACACACACACACACACACACTATATACACTGATCAGCCATAACATTAAAGCCATCTGCTTAATATTGTGTAGGTCCCGCTTGTACCACCAAAACGGCTCTGACCCATCAAGCTATGGACTCCACAAGACCTCTGAAGGTGTGCTGTGGTATCTGGCACCAAGATGTTAGCAGCAGATCCTGTAAGTCCTGTAAGTTCAGCACGTCCCACAGAGCTCAATTGGATTGAGTCTGGGGATTTTGGAGGCCAAGCCAACACCTTAAACTTTTCATCAGGTTCTTCAAGCCATTCCTGTACAATTTTTGCAGTGTGGCAAGGTGCATCATCATGTTGAAAAAGGCCACTGCCATTAGGGAATAATTTTTCCATGAAAGGGTGTACTTGGTCTGCAACAATATTTAGGTAGGTGGTACATGTCAAAATAAAATCCACATGAATGCCAAGACCCAAGGTTTCCCAGCAGAACATTGCCCAGAACACTGCCTCTACCAGTTTGTCTTCTTCCCATAGTGCATCCTGGTGCCTTCTCATCCTCAGGTAAGTGATGCACACTCACCCAGCCATTCACATGATGTTAAAGAAAACGTGAGACATCAGACCAGGCCACCTTCTTCCATTGCTCCATGGTCCAGTTCTGATGCTCACATCCATCACATTGTAGGCGCTTTTGATGGTGGTGCAATGGACTGACACCTTTCCATCATAGCCAGCATTAAATTTTTCAGCAATTTGTGCTACAGTAGCTCTTCTCTGGGATCAGACCAGAAGGGCTAGCCTTCACTCCCCATGCACTTCAATAAGCCTTGGGCACCCATGACCCTGTTACCAGTTCACTGGTTGTCCTTCGTTGGGCCACTTTTAGTAGGTACTAACCACTGCAAGACCTGCCTTTTTGGAGATGCTCTGAACCAGTCATCTAGCAATCACAATTTGGCCCTTGTTATTGTCGCTCAGATTCTTATTCTTGCCCATTTTTCCTGCTTCCAAAACATCAACTTCAACAACTGACTGTTCACTTGCTGCCTAATATATCCCAAACCTGGACCGGTGCCACTGTAACTAGATAATCAATGTTATTCACTTCACCTGTCAGTGGTTTTAATGTCATGGCTGATCGGTGTATAAAGATATATATCTGCTTCTTATTGCTTCAGATGTTGTATGGTTATTATTAAAAAAGGAACTAGCAATTTAATTTAATTTGTGTCTTAATTACTAAGTCATTTCTTATGTATTGAACTTTCTTTCTTTGCTTGCCCAACATCAAGAATATATTTTAACACTGTGAATAATTACCATTTTGAACAATTCAAAAACTAGTGCAATGCAATAGAATATTCATGTTTATTTTATATACCTCAGCTGCTACATACTCAGCTAATACTGACATTTGTTTTTTGAAACCACTTACTCTAGACCTTATATTCTGGTAAGCCAGAAAGCCTTTTATGCCTATGCTACCATATAATGCTATAACATTGCTACTGAAAGTTCTGCATTTGCAACATTAATGGTTCCAAATAATAATTATAGTACTATTATTAATAATAATATCAATTGGCCCACTCACACTTGACAAGCAGTTATGAGAAAAAGAAATCCATATAAAGTGCACAATTAGACCATCACATGAAGCAGTGACAGATATTTACTTACATTTGTTTCATGAATACTTTTTTCTGGTATTCTATTGCTAATTTTTAGCTCTTACACCTACAAAGAAACTATAATATACTTTTTCGTTTTATTTGCTTGTGAAATAGTATCTCAGCAACCCAATATTCCTCAACAAGAAAATGTGGAATTATTGGTCACGACAGCAATTAAAGTTATGTCCCTTTTAAATCCTGTATGTGCCTGATAAATCAAGTAGCCTCTGTTTTGTGGGCAATTGCATGCCCCTTCAGGTAAAGATGCTTGTTTATAGGAACAGCACAGTTAAAACAAGAAGGGAAAAAAGCAAGTGAATGAGTGAGCCAAATACCAAACATAAGCATTTTATGTCTAACCAACCATTTCGTTTGTGTTAACAATAACTCTAAAAATTTATTTCTGTGTCATATGTTAGCAACCACTAGTTGTATTTCTTCTGCACCACTTTTTCACACAAATTGATCTTATACAAAGTGATGTATTGCTGTGTTAAACAGAAAAGATGCAACATTTTGCCTTTTAATAACAATTAATAAGCCAAGACAAATCATGTATGTCATCTCCAACAAAGCCGTATTCATGTTCAGAAAGACAGAGGGGTCTCTGATGAAGAGAAGATAAAGTAAATCCAATTTAATTATTGTGAATTATGAACTCATTGTCAGTCAGTCCTCTAGCAAGTGCAATTATAAAAGAACACTTCTTCGGGTATGATTACTTTCTGAAATTTCTGGGTGGTTCTAGAGGATTCTGAAGTATTCTGGTAGGCCCCAGATGGCTGCTACAGTCATGCACAAGCAGCACTCTAAGGTCAAGGGCCTTGAGAGCCCTTACAGAAAAAAAAAAACAAAATAAAAGCTTTGTTCTTTGTCTTATGAGCGTTCACAGCATGGTCCAACTGTGCTCTCCAGTGAGAGCTGTGATGAATGGCGAATGAGCGGTGCCATAGTGGGGTCCACCATAGAGGATGTGGGGAAAAGCTTGTACCAGCCAATCACCATGCTTGTCAAATCCAATTCCTCCAATAAAATACGAGCCACACCCATGAAGCATTTACGATCCATTCGGCCGTAGTTTCCCCAAACAATTATCTGTGAAGGACAGTAATGTTCATGTTGAGTGTTTTCAGCATATATACAGTGCCTTCAGAAAATATTCATGCCCACAGTGATTATTTCCCTTTTTGCTGTATTGCAACATCAAATTTAATATATAAGAATGGGATTTTTTTCTGCTTGTTTTGCAGAAATTAAACGAAGTATTTTGATGTCCTCAGAATTGAAATTGAAAAAAAAACCCTGAAAAACAAAAGTCTAATAACTGCATAATTAATAAATATCCATAACATCTCTGACTTTGGGAGGTCTCATAGCTAAAATGGCAGATCAGATCAGTTCTGCTGTCATGAAGACCAAAGAACTGCCTGTGACGCTTTAAGATAAAGTTGTTAGAAGGGTCAGGTCCTTGATGAGATCTTCTTTGTTCCTTTGGCTTTTTGATTCTGAAGCTTCTTTGCCAGCAGGCCCAAAAAACAGCCCAAAAAAAGGACACAAGGCAGGGTTGCTTGTCATGCTTTCAACAATGTCTGCTCCAGCCACACTTGGCACTATGCATAAACTGAATTTGCAGTTTTCAGAGTTTTCCCATTTCCCAAGCCACATGCCCTGCTGTCCAGAAGGCTTTGATCAACTCCATACTTTTTTGGACACTGAACATCAGCCTGAACTGCATTTGTATGTGCTCTAGAAGATATCCAGGTATTAGAGACAACCTCTGGTTAGAAGGGTTGAAATAGAACAGCAGTGTGCTTGAGGAAACATGCAAAATGCACTTCTTCTTTTGATACAGTGCATATAAAAGGCCTACACACCCCTTTTAAAAATGCAATTTTTTGTGATATAAAAAATAATAATAAACTATAGTAAATCATGACAGATCTTTTTCCATCTTTAACATGATATAGCAACCAACAAAATTCAAATGAAAAACAAATAGAAATGTTTTAGGGAAAAAAGAGAAAAACATACAATAACCTTGTTGCACAAGTGTGCACACTCCTTAACTAATACTATGCTAAAGCACTTTTTGCTTGTAATACAGCACTTAGTCTTTTGGGGTAGGAGTGTTCCAACTTAGCATGTCTTGATTTGTCAATTTTATTGCAAAATGCCCCAGATGTATCAAACTGCAATGGGGATCTCCTGTGCACAGCCCCCTTCAAGTCCATCCACAGGTTTTTAATAGGATTTAGATCTGGGCTCTGAATGGGCCATTCCAAAATGTTGATCTTTTTCTTCTGAAGCCATTTTTTTGTTGATTTGGATTACTGTTTAGGGTCGCTGTCATACAGGAAGATGAAAATTTTCTTCATCTTCAGCAATTGAACAGATTCTTGCAGGTTTTGTGCCAAAATATGGTATTTGTTGGTATTGGTATTTGGAGCCATGATTCTCTCTTTCTTGACTAGAGCCCCAGTCCCAGCTAAAGAGAACCAGCACCATAGCATGATGCTGCCACCACCACTTTGGGTTATAAAGTGTCTTGATTTTGTGCGAAACATATCTTTTAGAATTATGCCCAAAACGTTCTACCTTGCTCTAGGTGATTTAGGTGGGCTTGGATTTGATAATGTGATAACAGTCTTCCATCTAGCAACCCTAGATGTCACATGCAGGGAGCGACCAGTACTTGCCAGATATCCCTGAAAGAGAATGTTCGGAATGTTAGTCAGGAATGTTGCCGTAGGTCTCTTGGCAGCCTCCCTGATAAGTTTTTGTCTTGTTCTTTTGTCAATTTTGGGACGTCCAGTTCCTGGTAACATCACTGTGGTACCCCATTTTCTCCACTTGATGATGTCCTTCCCAGTGATCCATAGTACATCTAATGTTCTATTTCTTTTGAACCTCACTCCTGATTGATACTTTTTGACAATGAGATCCCATACATGCCTTGTACGCTCTATGCGGACAATGGCTTCAGCAGTCAGATGAAACCAAGAAGATGTCAAGAAAACAGAAACAGATGTTCTTTATTTGCAATTTATGCAACCAGGTTACTGCAGTTTTTCCTTTTCTTTTTTTCCTAAACTGTTTCTATTTGTTCACCTGAAATTTGTTGGTTGCTATATCATGTTACAGATGGAAAAAGAGCTATCATGATGTATTTTGGTTTAATTTTTGTACATCCAAAAAAAAAACCCTACCATTTTAACAGGGATGTGCAGATCTTTTCTATCCACTGTACATATGCATTTAAGGGAGGATCGTCCAAAAAGTGCAAAGTCCATACAAGAAAAGGATGGAGAAATGGAATTTCCATTAAATATTCCTATATCCAATTTATCCAATTTTGGGCAATTATTAGCATTTGTATTTGTGAGTGATTTTGTCTGTCACTTGTGTAAATCAGGGTATTGCTTGCTTGCTTGGAGCTGTGACTCGGTCTGCTTTTGTGCTTTCAGCATGTATTTTTTATCCATTCACATATTTTTATTTATTTAAGACAAATAAATAATAATAATAATAATAATAATAATAATAATAATAACACTATTTTAATAAGAAGTCATTTCCATAATTTCATTAAAATAATAAACAAATGTCATATATGCACCACACATTTCCACACAGTTTACTTGTTCTGAGGAGTGTCTTTACTTAATAAAAACTTTCACATATTATCTTGATTACTGAACTTGCATTTCCCCTTTAGTCACAAACTCCCAAACATTTTAATGGCTCTGTAGCACGCCTTTTCTACCACAATTTCAGACACATTGCTAGTGCATTTTGTGTTTTTTGTTTTGTTTTGTTTTTTGTTCTCTTATCTACACAGGCAGACTTTACTCAGAAACGTTAATTATTGTTATTGGGTTTCAATTAGGACACTGAAAACATCTCTTATAAGCATGACTTACAGCATAGGGGAGGTGAATAAGGTGTGTTTGACTAGAAACATTACCAAACTGTGCTGGACTGTGGCCATCCAGTACTGGAAGTTAAATCTCATTAGAACAACTGCCAAGATGACAGGGCATGAGGGCTCACTGAATGATTTGATGATTATGAAAATGATGTGAGTGGCCTTCGTAGTCAACAGATCTCAACACAATTGAACACCTATATGAGATTTTTGACCAACATTTTAGACAGCATTCTCCACCACCATTATTAAAATTCCAGTTGAGGGAATATGTTTTGGATGAATAGTGTGCATTACTCCAGTAAATTTCCAGAGACTTATAGAAACTATATCAAGGCATATTGGTTTTGTTCTGGTTACCTATTGAGACCCAACACTGTACTTAGACATTTTATGTTAGTTTTTTCCTTAATTTGTGATCCGTCTCTACACTTCCATTGAGTCATTAGTCAGGGGCTCTTATTGAGAAGTACTTACAAAATGTGCACACAGTTGAATGTGCAGCAATATAAAGTAATAAGTACTGTAGTCTGTGAAGAAGAAATCTGCAGGACCTGATGGTGATCTGAGATATTGAGTCTGTCATCTAACGTCACACCAGTAGCCTTGGTGTCAAGTGGAGAATGCTCTGTGAGGGTGTCACTGGAAATTCCACTCCAGGTAGATCAGTTTTGTTTTTTCATTGTTGAGTTTCACTTTCCATGGCTTGATCCAGGAATTCCAATATCCTCTATGAAACATAGCAGGTGGATGGAAGCAAAGAGGAGTTATATGTTATCTTATCAATTGGAAATAACTTGAAATAGTCAAGTGGATCTAGTATTTCCTATTATAAGGATAGAATATAGCAAATTCAAGCTTGAAATAGTCTTTTCAATCTGTTGGCAGATAATTTTGTTAATCTTTAGCATTTATAATTGGAAAGAAGCAAAATTATAGAATAAAATTATATCTTGAATGCTTGAAATTAGTAAAAAAAGGAATATCTAGGAATAGGTTTAATCATTTTATATTTGGTTTATTTTAATCTTGTAATAGAAAATACTTTTTCTTGTGCGGTGGTACTAGGAGCCATGAGATCTGATCACTGAGCCCAATAATTTAGTATATAGGTCAAACAAGAGTGGACCAAAAACTGATCCTTGGAGAACGTCCATAGTTAGTCTGTGAGGTAATGTAACTGAATGACTCCATGCTATGTGGAAGGAATTACCCTGAAACCAGGTCAGAGAGTAGCACACTCCCTGTTAACAAGAGTGAAAATGAGAATCTAGTGATTCACAGTATCCTGACAGGTCAAGCTGAGAACATATAGTTTCCCTAGCTTTGTGGAGAGCATTACTGGTCAGTTTCTACAGAAAGCATGTCCTGGTATAAAGACTGCTTAGTATCCAGAGTATTAGCATTCAGAATATCCAGTACTTGAAGAAAGATGTGTTGAGTTGTGAAAACAGCACATCCCAGCTTTTTGGACAGAAATGGAAGGAGGGAAATACAGTAGATCTGTAGCAGGGTCAAAGGTGGACCTTAATTAAAGATAAGACTTGAACACAGAACTAACCAGACCACTTGATTATCATGCACTCATTATGGGGTTCACATATTGTTCAAGGGTGCATGAAATTGATTGTAGAATTATGGATAGTATTGGTTAAAGTGGACAGGTCATTGGACAATTTGTGTTTCCTTGGTAAGTGTCTTGAATGTACAGAAAGCTAGACCAATGTTGTTGGTTTTTTTTTAGAAACATTCCTATCTCTAGTATATAGCCAATGAATATATTCATATCATATTCATAGAAGGTGCTGGAACCATATTGTTTTTGTTAGGACTTTCTTCTTCTTCTTCTTCTTCTTCTTCTTCTTCTTCTTCTTCGCTAAAACTGATCATGCAGAACAAACTGTAAGTTCTAGAAACATGAAACTTGGTCAGTAGATACTACTGCCTCCCGCTACTCAGGTAAGAGAGATGAGCCTGATTGGCTCATATTTCAAAGTCCTATAATAAAAATTCTTTTTGCTACTTATTCATTGGTTTTTCCTGAACAAAAAAAAAAAGACATTTAACAAAAAAAGAACCATTTAGCTCCACCCACATAGTTTTTTTTTGCAAATATACATAAAATGGAAAACCTAATTTTGAGAACATGTTCTAGGATTTTTGTCCTATCTTCACAATTTACTTAAAAATCATGGCCGCCATCTGCTGATAATGCTTATAATGGCCGGTAGAAACTAATAACGGCTGGTAAACTCTGATAATGGTTGATAAACACTGGAAAATGCCGTTAAATGCTGATTATGGCTAGTAATTGCTGATAAATGCTGCTAATGGCTGATAAACCCAGATAATGGCTAATCAACGCTCATAACGGCTGATAATGGCCATAAATGCTGATCAACGCTACAATGGCCAGTAAACACTGATAATGGCTGATAAACCCTGATAATGGCTGATAAACACCGGTAAACACTGTTAAATGCTGGTAAATGCTGATAAGTGTTGATAAATGCTGCTAATGGCTGATAAACCCAGAAAATGTCTGATAAACGCTCATAATGGCTGATAATGGCTATAATATACTGACAAACTGATAATGGTGAATAAACCCTGATAATGGTGGATAAACACTGATAATGGTTGATAAATGCCAGTAAATGCTGTTAAACGCTGATTATGGCTGGTAAACGCTGATAAATGCTAGTTCTGTCTAAAAATCTGTATGTAAAGCTATCCGAAATTATGTGCATGTGTAAAGCAAGGTTTAGGGACATTTTTACTTGAATTGATTAATACCAGTAGCCAAGTGGGAGTGTGTTCAGCTTTTAAACCATACCAGTGTTTGAATGAGTTTCAAAATAATTACCCATCTCACGAAACATTATTATAGTGTGATTATTAAATGGACAGACATGTAAAACTGCATCAAATTCTTTTCACAATCCCAATCAGCATGTGTGCCCTGCACATGTGTGAGTCATGATGCATTCCTACAATACAGTAGTTGTATAAGAAAACACAGTTCATCTTACAGATTTTAACAACGGGTGGGATTCAAATAACTGTTTCTCAGGCTGTAAGTCCAATCGAGCTAAGATCTGTTGTACTGCATAGTTGTGCTAAACTGTGAAAGGATATTTACTGTTGACTAGGTTACTTTAAAAATGTAGTGTCAGCTATTTTAAAAATGTAACATCAGCCAATCACATTGCAGCACACACTACCATCAAGAAAATTCAATAGTATGTTCAACTATGGTTCCTTTAGTGTTCTATGCAAGTTAGTGAGAAGTAGCTTCCTGTGATGCAGATTGCACATAGGGCTTGTACCCTGCAGATTGCCATTAGGGGTCTAAGCATGAAGTGCTTGTAACCCTATTGGAATTGTTAGGATTGTTAGGAGTTCAATCACAAAGTACTCGTAACCCTATTGGAATTCTTAGGACTCCAAGGATTTTTCACTAAAATGTGATGGCATTGCCCACTGCCTGCCCACTAATTTCTGCCATGATGGATTTTTATTGCTAATTTGCATAATATACAAAACCTACTTTTGCAAACTAGTCCTAGGACTTTTTAACCAATCTTCATGAACACGGTGTCAAACTATTTAGGAGAATGTGAAACTCAATAATTATCAAAAACATGCTGACATTTGTAAACAATATGGCCACCATATGACAAAAAAATTGTAATGAGGCAGAGCATATTTTACTCAAAGTCTGTAACTCATGAATGCTTGTGTGCACACAGACAAAACCTGAAAGGCCTATACAGAACAAGATTCTGAGGTCATTTGCAAACATTGGGGCGTGGTCATAGGGAGCAGAGCTATGGTGATATAACGTTTTCTCAGGATCCATAAGTCACATTGAGCTGAAACTTTGTATGCTCTATCTATGTGCTAATCTGTAAATGGATTTTAATGATGACTTAATTAATTAAAAAACATGACTGCCATCAGCCTACCAGATTTAAGCAGGTATTTGACAGGGTTAACACTGAGCAATCATCATAAAACTTGAATGGCAAGTTAGGGTGAGAACACACTACTTTCTGATGCAATCTCACTCAAATTGGCCACTGGGTGTCTCAAAAGTCTCCATGAATAGGGATCTTCCAAAATTTTTCATACTTACTTTATATTATATATATTTCTTCAGATAGCCTTTAAGAATGCCTTTGATAAAAGAAGAACGTATTGAAATCATTCTCCTGGCTGGATCGGGAAGCTGTTGCCAAACTTATTAACAAATTCAAAAAGACTGGAAGTGTTGCGGACCAATCGTCCTCAAACATCCACTGACAAAGGCACAACTGATGTGGTGCTGGCATATATTTGGCATATCCTATGTATGGAGATTTTTGGGTCGCCCTGTATAATTCATCATGGCAAACATTCAGCTTGTTTAGTTTGTTGAGTGCAGGATGTTTAGTCATTCTCCATTTGTTGTTACTAGTAGCTTTACTTGTAATAAGTGTGTATTAGTTAGCTCTCTGACAGAGAAGATTGCAGCATTAGAGGTGCGCATCTAGATATTAGTGTAGTTTAGTGGGACTGAGAGCAGCATAGTTTTGGTAAGGGAATGTCTGGATGCCTTAGACAGAGTTAGCAATCCCCCAACTCCGGCATTAGAGCCCTCACAGCAGTGCGAATGGGTGACAACTCAGTGGCATAATCTCAAAGCCAAAACTACTGTGAAGGCTCGCCCATCGGATCACAACTCCTCTCTGCTTTAGGTGCCTAATAGGTACCTCAGTGAAGCACCCACTGCAAAGCCTGAAAGAGCTCTGGTTATAGTAGACTCTATATTACAGCATGTGTAATTAGCTAGGCCTTTAGGAACACCAGCAGCACGAGTTAGGTGTATGCCGGGAGCCAGGGTGCCAGGCAGGCATAGGTTTGTCAATGATAATCATTTATGTAGGAGCTAATGATATAGGCTTTCTTTAGTCAGAGCTTACTAAGAGTAACGTTGTAGATGTGTGTAAATTAGCGAAGACTATGTCCAATCCAGTAATATGCCCATCTGGGCCCATTCCAGTGCGGCATGGCGATGTAGCTTACAGCAAGTTATGGTCACTGAAATGCTGGATGTCCAGTTGGTGCTCTGAAAACAATGTGGGCTTTATTGATAATTGTCATAGTTTTGAAGACAAGGCTGGTCTGATAGGGGACAGTATCCATCCCACTTGGGTTGGTGCTGCACTCATTTCTTGGAGCATAGCTCACAGTCTTAGAACAGGCCTAGGTAATCGGTGTCAATTCCAGAGCCAAGGCCAGGGAGCAGACAAGCAGGCTAAATCAACCGTCTATTGCTGCCCTGAGTCATCACTCAGGTTCCACCATATTGAGACTGTGTCTGTTTCCTGAGCTAAAAAAAATGTAGAAAAGCTCAGAAAGTTTGTTTTAGTAACCTAATTAGCGTTAAATTAGATCACACTGTGTGTACAGCCAGCACCTTTTATCTGAAGCTAGGACTGTTAAACATTAGATCTCTTACATCTATGTAAATGAAACTAATTACTAATTAATAAGGATTAAATCAATGATATGTATATTAAATTATGATAGTCCTCTTGGATACCCTGATATATCTCACTCTCATCTAACTGGCAGAGGAGGTGTTGCACATGTTTTTAATTGTATTCTAGGCATCACACCAAAACCTAGATATGAATTTGACACATTTTAAGTTCTTTATACTAACATATGTAGCCACAAAAGATAAGTCTACCCAGTCACATTACCACTAATTATTATAATTTATAGACCCCCATGGGCATATTCTGAATTTCTTTGTGAATTTGTGGATGTCATCTCAAATTTGGTTGCTTCTGGAGACTTTAATTTCATTTTGATAATCTACAAGACCCACTGAGAACACTGGTTGTGTCCATTCTAGATTCATTAAGGAATTAATCAGAACATAATATGACCCACTCATAACAGTCGACACTCTCTTGATTTAATACTAACATTTGGATTAAATCTAGAAAATATTGTCACACTACCAGAGTCTGAAGCTATCTCAGTTCATTTCCTCATCTCATTTAAAATGTGTCTGAGTCATAATATATGCACCTTTGATTGGATCACCATCTGACCCCTCAGAACTTGATCAGATGACTGAATGCTTATAGTCAACATTCTGCTACACTCTGGATAATGTAGCCCCATACAAAAAATACTAGTACCCTGGTATAACACTCACACATGCACCTTGAAACATACAACTCGAAAATCAAAATGTTAATGGTGTCAAATTAAATTGGTAGTATTCCAAATTGCATGGAAGGAGAGCCTTCTTAGCTATAGAAAAACTCTTAAAGAAGAAAGAAGGTAAAAAAAAACAATAAAAGAAGAAGATAAAATAATCCTACATTCTTATTTAATACTGTAGCAAAATTAACTAGAAACAAGAATACCACAGAAGCATACACACCATCAGTAGTAAGTAGCGAGTTAGAAGTATAATAGTATGTTTTTCATGAAAAAAATTAAAATATAGGCAGAAATTCAGAGGCTTAATTTATAGCCAGACAAGTTGATAACAGACCATGTAGTCCACACTATAACTACAACAGAAAAGAGATTAGAATTCCACTTCAAGAGGCTTAACTAATTTCATTAATTTCCTCATCAAAATCCTCAACTTGTATAATAGATCACTTAACTACATATATCTTCAAACAGATACTACCAGACACCATTGAACTCCGATAAAAATAATCAATCCTTCCCTTAGCACTGGCTATGTACTTAAATCCTATAAACCAGCAGTTATCAAATCCCTTAAAAAAATCAAAAAGCCTGACCTCAATTCTTGTCAACTATCGGCCAATATCAAGCCTTCTCTTTACCTCTAAGATCATAGAAGAAGTTGTAGGAAGCATACTTGCTCATACTTGCATAGGAATAACATTCATGAAATCTATCAGTCAGGATTTAGGTCTCATCGCAGTACTGACACCACACTGGTTAAAGTGGAAAATGACCTACTACTGGCCTCTGATCAGGATTGTGTCTGTTTGTGTTGTTTGACTATGGTGCAGCTTTTGACACCGTATATCATCATATTCTTCTAGTTAGACTATAAAATGCTGTTAGATTTAAGGCAATGGCCCTCTCCTAGCTCAGGTCTTTTTTGACCAATCGTTATCAGTTCGCAGATGTAAATGGTGACTTCTCTATGCATATTAAAGTTTGGTGTTCCACAAGGTTCTGTTCTAGGCCCACTGCCCTTTTCTCTTTATATGCTACCTCTGTGTATAATTACTCATAAACAGGGTATTAGCTTTCATTGAATGTGTAAAGGACAACAGTCACTGGATGCCTTGGGCAGAATTCAATTCAATTCAGTTTTATCTGTATAGTTTTTTTTAACAGTGGACATTGTCACAAAGCAGCTTTCCAAAATATATAAATTCACAATATAAGTTTTAAACTTATAAATTTATAAATTTATCTCTTCCTCAAAGTACCTAGAAGTACTTCTTCTGGGATTACAGGCAGCTGGAAATAAGCTTCCTGATTACATAATAATTCTGGATGGCCTTTCAGTTGTAACTGTGCAGCAGTAAAAGACCTTGGTGTGATTATTGACTTCAGTCTCTCATTTGATGCTTACGTACTACAGATAATATTACTAGGGTAGCCTTTGTTCATCTCAGAAATATTCCTGTGAAAAGAAATATTATGTCACTACATGATACAGAAAAACTAGTTAATGCTTTTTGTTACCTCTAGGTTGGACTATTGTAATGCCTTGTTTTCTGGATTTTCCAGTAGGTGCATAAACAAGCTCCAGTTAGCCCAGAATGCAGCAGGGAGTATCCTTACTAGAACCAGAAAATATGACCACATAACCCCTATCTTATTCACACTGCATTTGCTCCCAGTACAATTTTACATTGATTATAATACAATACAATGCTACTTTTGACTTATAAAGCATTCAATGGTCTCACGCTACAGTACCTAAGTGAACATTTGGTCTTTTATGATCAGCCACACCTGCTTCGATCAAAAGTGCAAGAATAAATCAAATAATGAAGGCTACAACAGAGGGCAGAACTTTTTTACAAAGCCCCCCAGTTACAGAACAGCCTTCCAATTAATGGTCAGGACTCAGACACAGTCTCAGTCCTTCAGTCTAGGCTGAAAACCTATTTGTTTAGCCAAGCCTTTGTTAATAGCTTTTTTTAGGTAAAGGGACAGATCTGGAAGGTTCATGCACATACAGTGTTTTGGTAAACTGGAATGTTTCAATGCTGTCACCCCCCCCCCCCCCCCCCCTCCCCAAAATAAATAAAAATTTGTATACCAGGACTTTCTGTAAAGCTGCAATTGTGCCAATGTCCATTGTTAAAAGCGCTATATAAATGAAATTGAATTGCCCACTCAAATTTGTGACAATGTGCATAATATGTGAAACCTACTTTTTCAAGCTAATACTAAGATTTTTTGGCCTATCTTCAAAAAATTGGTGTTGACCTAAACTACTGGAGATTGTGATTCTCAATAATTATCAGAAACATGTTGACATTTATAAACAATATAGCAGTTACATGTCATTCCGTTTTTATAAGGTGGAGCCTAATTTATTCAGACAGATTTAACTCATGATTAGTTGCATGGATTTGCTCAAAACTTGAAAGGTATATACAGGAAACAATTCTGAGGTCATACACAAAGTTTGGGGGGCCGGGCTGGGCTAGATTCAAATGGCTGTTTCTCAGGAACCATAAGTCCTATTGAGCTGAAATTTGGTAGAGTACATATCTGAGCTAATCTGTGAGTGAGCCTTTTTGATGATGATAATTACATAAAAAAAACCTGTCTGCCCTCAGGCAAACTGGTTTTAAAGGGCATTTAATAGAGTTAACACTTACCTATTGTCATGAAACTTGAATGGATTTGGGTAGGGAACCACTACTGATGCAATCTTACACAAATTGCCCACTTGGGGCACTATTCACTTTTGTGCACACACATTTAAGTATATCCCTAGAAAGATAAGGTGCATGGTGAAAATTCTTTTTAGATTTTTCTTTATTTTTTCAAATCCTAAAAGACAAAACTCTCCTTTTGACCAATGATCTCCTCCTAAAGAAATTTGTGATGATTTGCATAATATCTGAAACCTACTTTTGCAAACTGGGGATTTTTGGTCAAGCTTCAAAATCTTGATGTCAAAATACTCAGGTGTGTGTGAATCTCAGTAATTATGAAAAATATGCTGAGATTTATAAACAATATGGCCACCATACTTAAATCAAATCTATTTACACATACAGCTCTAACTCATGTTTGCTTGCATGGTTTCAAACAAAACTTGAAAGGTATAGAACTATACATTATAACTATAGGACTAGTAAGCCATGCAATTTACTCAAATTGGCTACTGGTGTGTACTGTTCATGGTTTTTCACACAAAAGCAAGTATATCTCTGGAAAAGGTTAATAGTGATTTTTTTCCCTTGAAATCCTTTGGCTGAATACATAAAAATAAAAAAAATCCTGTTGGAACATTTAGCCACACCCATAGAAATTTATGGAAATTTGCATAATATGCTAAATATATTTTTGCAAACTAGTCCTAGGATTTTTTATCTTATTTTTCCAAAATTGGTGTCAAATTATTCAACAGAGTCTAATAAGAATTATCAAAAACATCTTGAAGTTTGCAAACAACACATCTCTCACATACCAATCAATTCAAGTGGGGTCAGAGATTGATTTACCAAAATAGCAGTAACTGAGGACTGGTTGCATGGATCCACATGAAACTTTAAAGGGACCTTCAGACCAATGTTATGAAGAGGTGCAAAGTTTGAGGTCTGGATGTTGACAGGAGGGCAGAGTTAAGTTAAAATGGCTGTTTCATAGGAACCAAAAGTCTGATTGAAGTGAAAGCTGGATTTTAATTTCTATAGGGTTACTTCAAAAACATGGCTGCTTTCAGCCAATTCACCATTTCATACAATTTCAAACATTTCATACTTATTAAACAATGTTCATCCATGGAATCTTTATTGTTCTATGTAACTTGGCAGAACTGGGCGCTGGGGGCGATGTTGCTGAATGTGCTCAGACCTCAATAATGGCCGCTTGCAACTATATTTTTCCTTTTTTCTATTTTGAATACCCTTTTTTTATCCAAACATTTGTAAGGAATCACTACATACAAACTTAAAGTTTATTAACAGAGATGCTAAGTCACAGGCCCTGGGGGATCTTTTTGTTTTTTAATCAGTGCTCTCACTTCAGGTGAATCATGTTTATTATATTTCCTTCAAGAGATGCAATAAACTTTCACTGGGGAAACTCAGAAAAGATTTATTAATTTTTCATTGAGGATCTTTTTGCCATCAGGAATAAGTGTTTCTCATTTCTTGCAGTGAGACACTTAAGAAATAGACGTAACATTAATGACATCACTTTTATCATTGCTAATTAATGCTATAGTAACAGTGAAGTAAGACAACTTAGGAACTCATTTAATGTAACCTGCTATTTTAGTGGTTTAAACTCTCAGTTTCAGATACACTTTGGTTAATAAATACATAATTTTTTCTCATTGTAAAATCCCTACTATAACGTCACGCACATTTTTGTATTGGTTACCTGCACAACCTTTCCCTGTGGTCTCTCAGAGAATACAAGGACCTGGTTGTAAAGAGGATCCAGAGACTTCCGAACAGACTTCGTCTTCTTTTTGGCTATGCATACACCATTCTCCAGAAGGTACACTTTTATGTATGCCGCTAAAAATATGAAATAATTGTAAGTGTGAGTTACACAAGGCTTTAGGGCAGAGGTATTCAAACTGTGGGGCAGAATTGTAAGGGTGCATGGGTGAGATGGAACATTAAAAAAAAATGTGCCAACTATTATACATTTTGGTAGGATCTTCACATTTTAACAACTGAAAGCAAAAATATGGTAAAAATTTTAATTCTCTCCCTAATAAAAGTCCAATGAGTCACTCGATATGTGAATCCATAATGACTGAATAATGACAGTTGTGCAGATGTTTAGCTATCACTAATTACAGTGAGTATATAACATCTTTTAACTGTACTGTTTTTAGGGATGCCATCAAAATATTTCAGCTGAAAATGGAAAAATGGAATAAGAACAGAAACCATAGGGAAAAAATTGAATAGGCCTACAATGAACTTTCAAACGTAACCCTTTACAAATTTTAGGGTAATAAATGGACAGTGATTTTTTGCTTTGCTCTTATGCGACAGTCAGAAACTATTATTTTTTTCAAGGTTCCTTCGGGTGGGGGTGGGGGTGGGGGTGGGGGGTTCAAGATCTTTAAAAACTGTGAAGTGGGGCTCATGGGGAACAAGTTTGAATATGTCTGCTTTAGAGACTCACATTTTTATATATTATCACAGATAAATACCCACAAAGGAAAGTTCCTAACCTACTATACCATGGGCATTTGCTCCCACAATTGTTTCACGAATGCAAATGCAAAAGGATTTACTTAAGACAACTTGTATGAAAAGTAATGGTTAAAGTGAATGCAAAATGGTGATTTAAGCTTTTCATAAAATAATAAGGTTATGAAATCCATTGGCTTCTCTTCAAAGTCCATATAATAATTCTTGCATAGACAATATTTCCCTCTATCCTTTCCACAAAAACTCTCAAATTATTCTTAAATAGAAATCAGAAAATTTTTTTGATAGATGAGTCACCTGGAGGTCCTCTGGAGCCAGGTTTCATGATGAGTCCTCTAGCTTTAATGATCTCAACCTCCAGCTGTCCATTCCTTTCCATCAGCCCAATCTCCACATCACCTAAAATGCATACACATAAATACACTGTATAAAGACACTTGAGTGCCAAAGACTGCAGTCTCCTTCTGATCATGTGTCTATCTACGTGTATTCTCTTTTGTTGTTGAGGTGATTGATATTCATTGTTGCTGTTAATGTTACTTTGCATTCAGTTACACAGTTTCAACATATAACATTTTGACATTGATGTTTTGACTATTTTTATGACTAGTATTTGTAGCACTTTTAAATACTAGTATTTAGTTGCTGCTCTGCCTCTTTGTGTGTGTGTGTGTGTGTGTGTGTGTGTGTGTGTGTGTGTGTGCAAACTTAGACACCTGTGGACAACTGACCAACACACTTTTGTGCTTTTTAACATCCCATTCCAGATGTAGTTACCCCCTTTGCTGTTATAATAACCTGCACTTCTGGGAAGGCTTTCCACTAGATTTAGGAGCATGGCTGTGGGGATTTGCCCCTTCAACTACAAGAGCATTAGCATGGTCAGGCACAGGCGTCAGATGAGAAGGTCTGGGGTGCAGTCAGTGTTCCAATTAATCTCAAATTGTTCAATGGGGTTGAGGTCAGGGTTCTGTGCAGGCAACTTGAGATCTTCCACTCCAACTTTGGCAAACCATGGCTTCATGGTCTTCATTGTCATGCTGGAACATGTTTGGGCTAGACCTCTTAGTTCCCAGTGAAGGGAAGTTGTAATGCTACAGCACAGAAGACTATACAATTGTATTATTTAAACTTTGTGGCAACAGTTTGAGGAAGGCCCACTTATGGCTGTGGTGGTCAGGTGTCCACAAACAGTTGGCCAAATAGTGTGTGTTAGATTCTGCCTTTATTTGTAAGATGCTTTAAGAGAAGCTGTATTACATATTGATTAATGTAAATGCAAAGTTAATGTGGATCGATGACATATAATTATGTGTCACAATTAAAGGACAGTATAAACTTACCCATTGAGGTTGTGGCCAATGTCTGTCTACCAACAAACTGTGCTGGGCCCATGCCATCCAAAAAATCACTGAACTGAGCATCTGAAGCCAAACACACGCCACTATAATTCAGACTGTAAGGGAAAGCACAAGGCAATGTTAATTTTTCAATATTTTAGTATAAGTGTCCCTAACATCATTTCAATTTAATGTCAAGTTCATAAATATGGACAAAGTACAGAGGACCTTGTTTAGGGTAAATACTTTACTTTTACCCTCATTTGTGTTAATTATTCAAAATCTCTAATCATAATAATCACAGAAGTAGACTATTACCTTCCCAGTACAAATGCAAGTACACATTGTAAGTACAACAGCAAATACTGCAGAAGAGCTACAGTAGAAAATGATCAGCTTTAAATCACCATAGATCTCACATAACGAGTTCTGTCTGAGATCCAGAATCCTAAGGTCATTCTATAACTGCACCATCTAAAGCATCATAACTGGTAGCATTACCCGCTGGTTTGGGAACTGCAGAGAGCTGTTCAAACTACCCAGCACATCAATAGAGGTGAGACAGTCATTAGACAGTCGTTAGAGAGTTGGACTTGTAACCTAAGGGTGAACCTAAAGGTTGTGGGTTCAAGTCTCAGAACTGGCAGGGATTGTAGGTGGGGGGAGTGAATGACCAGCGCTCTCTTCCACCCTCAATACCATGACTGAGGTGAGACCATTGAGCAAGGCACTGAACCCCCAACTGCTCCCTGGGCGCCGCAGCAAAAAAGGCTGCCCACTGCTTCAGGTGTGTGTTCACTACTGTGTGTGTGTACTTGGATGGGTTAAATGCAGAGCACAAATGGGTCACCATATTTGGCCACACGTCACTCCACATAAAAGGAAAATTTACATCAGCTGGTGCCTGAGGGCCTGGAGGACTATCAAAGACACCCTAATCACCCTAACCACTAGCAGACACTACTTCAGTATTGGGATGCACACAAGCAGACTCAGAGACAGTTTCTTCCCACAAACACATAAAACTGCTGAATAACTGCACACTGCACTAGTCTGATATTAATTTCTAATTGCACATTATCATCATGTAGGGTAGTATACAGACTGCACTACACCACTGCACACTACACTTTACCTGTTTATGTACACTACTATGCCAGGAATCATTTGCCAGGAGTTTCTTGCCTCTGTCTGCATTTGAACTATACTGTTTCTTCTGTTTTTATCAATAATTTCCACCTTACTTTTCTGCCACATTCTCATTTTCTTGAAGAACACATTTTTTTTGTCTAAAGACAGCAAGCAGAGGCCACCCACGTCAGAGCTGTATACAATAATCTCAACAAATCTTTGATTAAGGTACATTTCACATTCTACTTGCAAACATTTGGCTTGTTCTGTGTGTTTAGTTTAGTCATTCTTCCTCCATTGTTAATAGTAGCTTTATATGTGATAAGTGAATATTAGTTAGCTTTCTGACATTGCAGCATTAGAGGTACGCATCCAGACTCTTCAGCAGGTTAGCGAGAGTGAGAGCAGGATAGTTTCTGTAGGAGAAAATCTGGATACCTTAGGCAGAGTTAGCAATCCCCCAACTCCGGCATTAGAGCCCTCACTTTGGGCAGTGGATCAGTGACTGCGGCATAATCGCAAAGCCAAAGATAACGCTAAGGCTTGCCCACGGGAGCAACTCAGTGAAACGCCAGCTCATTTACAACATTTGGCAGATGCCCTTATCCAGAGTGACTTACAATAGTGCTTTGAAGTCTATCAAAAATATATTCTGATATTGGCTCACTAGGTCACAAACTAGAGATAGTGGGACCAGTGCTAGACGATCAGAGGGAGCCTGGTGCCATGCGAGGTGTGATAAGTGCTTTGATATAAGTGGGTGCTGGTCCATTTTTGGCTTTGTAGGCAACCATCAATGTTTTAAATCTGATGCGGGCAGCAACAGGAAGCCAGTGGAGGGAGCGTAGCAATGGGGTGGTGTGGGAAAATTTAGGAAGGTTGAAAAGCAATCGTGCAGCTGCATTTTGGATCAGTTGCAGAGGACAAATGGTGCTCAGAGGCAGACCTGCCAGGAGTGAGTTGCAGTATTCCAGTCTTGAAATGACAAGGGACTGAACAACCACCTGTGTGGCCTGTATGGAAAGAAATGGACAAATTCTTCTGATGTTATAAAGGAGAAATCGACATGAACGTGTCAGATTAGCAATGTGAGAGGAGAAGGACAGTTTATTATCCATGGTTACCCCAAGGTTGTGTGCAGTAACCGAAGGTGAGATCAGAGAATTGTCTAGGGAGATCCTGAGATGCAGATGAATCACCTGGGATGAACAGCAGTTCAGTTTTGGTGGGATTAAGTTACAGCTGATGAGCTGTTATCCATGATGAGATGTCTGCCAGACATGCTGATATCCGAGCAGAAACATGAGTGTCTGAGGGAGGGAAGGAGAGGATGAATTGAGGGTCATCTGCACAGCAGTGGTATGAAAACCCATGTGATGCAGGGCTTCTCATTCTACGGTGGCTTACTGCCATTCGGCAGGGGTCAGTTTTCTGCTCTCATACAATACTGGGTACAACTCTGCTCATGTACAATACTGGGCACTTGTCATTTGGTGGTGGGACGTGGGTACCTTTTTACCCACTTTATCTTCTTCTCAAGTGGCTTCAGTATACCTTGGCCAATGCGCTACCCCAGGTACTGTACCTCAGTCAGCCTCAGATGGCATTTTCGTGGGTTGGCCATCACCCTGGCCTTCCAGAGCTCTCCCCAGGACCTCCCTGAGGTAATGTAGATGATCTGACTACATGGTGGACTGGATGATGACATCATCCAGGTAGGCTGCTGCAACCTGTCAGTGAAGATGCAGGACAATGACCCTTTTGTAATGTATAGTTTGAACATGAATTGGGCTCTCCCCAAGCACTCCACCAGGTCATTCACCCTGGGAGGGCATAGTTGTCAAAGTCTGAAACCTGGTTCAGCTTCTGTAAGTCTTAGAGGGTTAGGAACCACCACTATGGGGCTGGATCAGGGGCTGGCAGACCTTTTGATGATGCCATCCCATAGTGTCTTGCTCACCATCTCCTCAATAGCCTGACTTAGGCTTCAGGGACATGGTAGGGTCGGTGTCTAACCACAACTCTGGTGGGGTCTTGATTTCATGCTGGACCAGGTGTGTCATTCCAGGGACTGCTGAGGACACATCAGTGAACTGGTCTATCAGCTCAGTCAGGTCTAGTTGCTTTGGGGGGTCAGGTCAACCCCCTTCTGGACCAAAGTATGCTCTGGAGAATCTGATGGCACATCAACAAAAGCGGCCAATGCAGGGACAAGCTTGATCCATTTTTTTAGCAAGCTGACATGGCTGTTGCAGGTATTAATTCATCAGGCCCACCCATTCGAGGACTGTGTATGGGCCTTGCCAGCAGGCAGGAACTTGCAGTATGCGCTTGGGATTAGAAGAAGCACTCGATCACATGGCTGGAACTCATGGGGTTGAGATGGCCTGTTGTAGACTCTTTGCTGTTCAGCCTGTTCATTCTTCATGTGCTGCTTTACAATCAGCACCACTAGATTGGTGACAGCCGTTCCTCCCATGCCTCTTTGGCCACATCCAGCAGCCCTCGGGGTCTTCTCCCTAGATGTCTCTCACATGGTGAACAGGATGTTGGGCAGGAGGAGTTCCCAGTTCCTTCCTCATCTACCACCATCCACATTCTCTTGAGTGTCTGGTTGAACCTCTAGACAAACATCCTGAGATGTTTGACCTGCAACAGCTGGCAGAGATCTGACATTAGTTTAGATACAAAGAGCATACCTTGGCCAGTTAGAAGGATCTTTGAGATTTGCACACAGCTAAAGAGGAGCACCCTGGTGATGTTCCGGGAGGTGGCTTTCCAGAGAGGGTTCACCTAGGGGTACTGGGTGGCAAAGTTCACAATGACAAGCATGTACATGTGACCCCAGGCAGACTTTGGAAGTGGCCTTATGAGGTCCATGGGCTTTTTGGGTGAGGTGCACTGGCAAGTGGCCCCCCCTTTCGGGTCGCCTCCTTCTTAATGTTCATTGTATGTGGTCTTATTTACTTTAATGCTTATAATTATTGTATGGTGTGAGGTACTGCAAATTGTCCATTCTCAACAGATGCAAAACATTAAGACAAACACACAGATACATATATACATATATGATCATTGCTTGCATGAGTAAAGTGGCCCGTGTACAGCAGGTTACAGGTTTAATATTATGTATNGTTTTCTTGGCACAACATGTGTGAAGGCATGTTCCCATACAAATTGAAGGTGAAACCCAGTGCCTGCCTTGAAATCATATAAGACACACACAGTACAAAGAACATTCCTGAAGGGGTAGGAGTCTCCAGATGGAGGGTGTGAGGAACAAAAAGGTCAGCTTTGCTCAGCAGGGTGAATCGTTGATAACCCCAGCCAGTTCTCTAATCCAAACAATGTCTTAATGGTGGTCAATTCAAGGTCAGCTTCACCGAGAAGTAATTTACACCTTTTTATTGGGGTTTTCTACACTCTGAAGTTCGTTAGCATCTCAATGCTTTATGGCCTGTCATTTAGCCTAGCCAGGCTGGAGCCATCTTAAGTCTGTTGGAATGTTTATCTTTGGGGTGGTTGGAGAGACCATCAGTTTCTTCAGTTTAATAATCTGAGTTCCTACATGGTCAACACTGGTCTGCTTTGGTGTTATTTTCTGTGACACCACAGAGCTCTGCAATTAGTTTTTCCATAAACTCCTTGTGGCTCATGGTGCCATAAAGCTCTGTGTACAATAAAGGCATTGGTGGCAGCAATGTCCAAGAAGTGTAGAAATAGCTTTCTGTACCACTTCATTGTTTTG
>CM074946.1:4885448-4906328 GCA_037577455.1 Pangasius macronema
AATCCATTGTGGTGGTGTATAGAGCCAAAAATGTTAGAATTGTGTCGATGTCCCAATATTTATGGACCTGACTGTAGGTGTTGGGGGCAGAAAGTCATCAGACATCAGCTACAACCACAACTTGTTTGGGGGGTTGCCATAAAAAGCCTTTTATGTCATCAGACCACATGTTCAAGCACCTACAGTTACTGGAATTCTCAGTGGGACCAGCTTCTGTGGTTAGATAAGAACAAACAAAAGCTCTTTTGGCTGCTCCCGTTAGGGGTCGCCAAAGTGGATCATTGGTCCACATATTTGATTTGGCACAGTTTTTACGCCGGATGCCCTTCCTGACGCAACCCTCCCCAATTTTTCCAGGCTTGGGACCGGCACTGAGAGCGCACTCTTGCACACAACCAAAGTGGCTGGGGTTGGTTAGTGTGCTGTGGCTTAACCACTAGTCCAGCAGGGACCCTTGTGGTTAGATGAGACAAAAACAAAACTGTAAAGTATGATGGTGGACCTTTGATGTTGTGGGGCTGTTTTGCTTCCAAAGTTCCCAGACAACTTGTTAGGATACAAGATAAAAAGGACTCCACCAAATACCAGCAGATATTAAAATCAAAACCTCTACCAGAAAGCTTAATCTGGACCATTGATGGTACCTTCCAGCAAGACAACGATCTAAAGCACAATTTAAAATAAATGAAAATATTGTTCACTGATCACATAATCAAGGTTTTGCCATAGCCATCTTACTGAAATGGAATATTCTTCAATGGCCAAGTCAGTCAGCTGATCTCAACCCAATAGAGCTGCTTTTTATTTACTGAACACAAGACTGAAGGCAGAAAGACCCACAAACAAGCAGCAACTGAAGGTGGCTGCAGTGAAGGCCTGCCAAAGCATCTCCAGGGAGGAAACTCAGAATNCTGCAAAGGATTTTCATCCAAGTATTAAAATTATGGTTATATTTACAATTATGTCACTTTGTCCAAATACCTTTGAGGTCAGAACAGTCATTACCAGAAAAAAAAAACACTAGAAAACAGACAAGTTCAAAACAATATCAAAAGACGTAGTCACAAGGCAAGCGGGCAAAAATCAGATGTGCATCAAAACAAAGGGGCTAGGCAAAGGCAAAATGAGTCCTGGCAAAGGCACAAAAAATCTATCCAAGAAAACACAGCTCAGAAGATTGGCTGGCAAATTTTAAGGCTTTGCATCAAAGCTCAAGTCTTTAAACAGCAGTTCAAAAGGAAAGGACAAAAAAACAACAGAAGAAGGGATTCAGAATTCAGGGGAGGATGCCCTCTGGTGGTCTGGCCTAGATGTTAAAAATATACTTGATATTCTAGTTTCCTTTTTAATGCTGTTTAATCACCATCTTGTGAAAGGTGGAACCAGATTCTACATATTATCCACTACAGAGCATGGAGCGAGAGTATGCACAGTAGATACAGCCGGGTGGACAGTGGGTCCATCTCTTTCCCGTGTGGGAAAAGGCTGTGTGTCTATATGCTATTACCTGAATTACAACTTAAGATGACACATTGGCAATTCAAAGTGCATGTACAGCATTACTAATAAATATTTAAATGCTAAATTGTAGTTGTATAATTTTCACAGGTATATTGATTTTACCATTGTAAGGAAAGGATTGTAAAGCTTTGAGTTATGACTGACTGAGCTACCATTTGCTAGCTTGCTGACATTATACATAATTTTAATTAAAGTAATGTAAATGTAAGTAGTTAATGTAAGGTACTGACTGAAAATATACCCATAAACAGTAGTCAAGGTTTAGACTACAGTCAATATAAACCATTTTTTGAGGGGAAAAATCACTGCTCTCCATGATTTTCATTTAAGCTAACGACTAAATTAACTAAATTACTCTGAGTGTTTGTTAAGGTCGTACAGTCAATAAATTATTATGAAGTTGAGATAGCTTTAGCTGCCTTGGTTTATGCTATTACTTCATTTACTCACATTGGTGTGCTAGTTGTACAGTCCCGTCCGAAAGTACTGGAACAGTAAGTTCTATTGTTCTTGCAGCAAGTTCTATTGTTTATGCTATACACTGAAGACATATGTTTTAAGATCAAAACATGAATATGAGACAATAGATCACAATTTCAGTTTTCATTTACTGATATTCATATATAGATGTTTTAAACTACTTAGAACATGGCACCTTTGATAAAACATTGATAAAACATTACAAGTGATATAAAAGTGATATTGGAACGTGTGACTGACATGTGTTTTTGCCTAGATGTGTTCTGTTAGATTGATTGTTTAAACAATTAACAGCTCTGAATGTCTACTCTCAATGTGAGCCCTGGATTTCACCTGTGAAGACTGCATTTGTTCTTAGCTTTATTTATTTATATAGCACCTAACATACATAAAAAAGCGGCTCAAGGTGCTTTGCAGTAAAATTAGATATACATCAGACCCATGTATGTCAAACAGTAAACAATAAAAACATAACAGAAAGAATATTCTTAAAAAGGATAAACCAACACGAAGATCAGAGAGCTGTCCATGGGAGAAAAGCAAACCATTTTGAAGCTGAAAGATTTTAAAGAGGGAAAATTGATCAGAGCACAAGTATTGGGCATAGCCAATGCAATAATTTTGAATGTCCAGAAAAAGAAAGAAACCACTAGTTTCTTTCAACCAGATATCGAACAGATCAGTCAAGGAAAACAAAGGCACCTCTGTGAGCCTTTTCAGCTCCTTACAAGCACCCTTGAAATTTGCGCCACAATCTGATCTGATTTGTTTCACTGGATCTCTAGCAAAGAAACTTTGGAAAGAGTTGATAAAACTGGATGCATCAAGTGACTCAATTAATTCAAAATTCACTGCTCAAATGTTCAAACAGGTAAAAATTACTTTCCATATTTTACTGTTTGCTAAGCCACCCTGAGTGCAGAGAGAGGCGACCATCCAGGGCTCCAATAATCCAGAACCCTGCACGTCTGATAGCACCTTCAGTAAACAGACAGCCTTGGTGTTGCTCATGTTCATGAAAGTGTTTTGTGCGCAAACAAGCTATTTGGCTTTTTCTTGCAATGATAATAGGATGTTTTTCTCTTTGCTGTATAGGACCATGTATGAGTCGACCACCTACCCTCAGTAGTCCATCTTAACCAATGAAAGGATTTTCATTGTATATTTTTCAGTTTGTTTGTTTTTGGGATTTCCTTCCATTTAGAGAGGCAAACAAACTTATCATAGTAGTTCTTCCATTGGATACATTGTATAACCGCAACTTTTGCCTGTGGAAGTTCGCCAGTGTGTGCTTTGTCACAAAGATGCCACTGTTTACAAGTGCTTTTTGACTCAATTTTATTGGGTTTTAATTTTATTGGGGTTTAATTTTGACTCAGTTTTATTGAATGAATATGTGATGTGGATTATGTTGGCTATAGCTCATAAGAGATATTTCCACATTGAAAAGCATTCAAGTGGTGACATTCAAGCTTGACAGTAAAGGCATGGGGTGTCAAATCCATACTATTGGAGCGCACTTCAACATCGAAGTCTGGGTCAATTAGGCTGTATAGCGGTTCATATTTAAGACACTCTCTATCAGGGTGGAAGAGAAAGGAAGGCCAAGAAAACCATCAAGTCTGAGGTGGGCACTGAAATTGTTGCATGATCAGCAGGGTTTTGACTTGTTGCAACATAATGTCACTGTTCTAATGTCATCCACTGGACTCTCTTACTAACATTACACATAAAAATGTCTAGTTTGGTTAACCTTTTTACTTTGGTTAACATCTTCTTACTGTCAGACTAGAACTCCATAGCATTTAGGATGATATCCAACTCATTTTGAATAAATTCTGTTACTTAGCCAGGAAAATGGTGGTAATGTAACGTTATACTTCCTTTTGTACTCACAACTTTGATAAATCCATTTTTTGCTGCAGGTGATAGGGCAAATTCTCCATGATTGGATTGACCCCTCTGGATGTATCCAGGTAAGAAAGCCCTGATAGGTAGCCTTCAGCTTTGGCTGAAAGCATCTCATATAGCTGATCTCTGAGCTTTCTTAATTTCAGAGTATTTTGTTTATTGATTCTTGGAAGTTTCTCGATTTTGTTAAGAAGTGCTTTCTCAACCACTTCATGGGAGCCGTACATCTCCACTAAACATTCCCAAACCATCCTAAGCCCAATGTCAAGATATCTGATATTCACTGACCTAATATGTCTCACATATTCAGATGACTGACTGCCAAGCCATTTAATTAGCAAGTCCAACTGTTCACTGGAAGTGAATTTAAGCCTGATGGTGGCATTTAGGAAAGAAGACTTCTATGCCCAGTAATTTTCTGTGTGGTCATCCAATTTTGTGAACCCAGAGGTAATGAGCTCATGATGGGCTTGGATTTTCTGGCTAGGTCAACATGGGGCCATAAGACTGTCCTGTTTAATACAATCAGAAGGCATACACCTTGGAGATCCTTCTGGCAACTATTTAATTTCACTCTCTAAGGGTCTAATGAGGTGATAATGTGGGGTAGCAGGCTCGGTTAATTTTGTTTCCACAGGAGGAACAAATTTGGAGTGATTTGAGTACTGCTCCACATAATCACTAGTGTGCTGCACAGGGTCCTCAGGAGGAGCAATTTGATAACCTGAAGGACAACTGCCTTCCTCCATGCTCTCTACAGCCTCCTCCAATATTCTGGCCTCAGCCATAGCAGCAACCTCCTTCTGGCACTGTAAGACTGCTTTCTACATGTACTTTCTCTACTTTCATTTCTGTTTCTTTCTTGATGTAATATTCATGTGTACACTCTGCCTCAGCTCTTGCTCATGCTTTTGCTGCAGCCATGGTAGCTGACCTGCTAGACCATATAGATGTTGTGGATGAGTGTGTGACAACAGATCTAGTTTCCAGTGTCTTCTCTGACTCTGTTTTTCTCCCCATCTTCATGTTGTGTCATGTAAGGATGAGTAGAGGACTGTAATGATGTAGATGAAGGAGATATGAGGTGAGACTTAACATAAAAGCACTCTGTTGCTTGTTTGGTGAGGATTTGTCTTTTCACTGTTCTGCCCCTGCTGCAAGTAATTTGCACCTCGACAGATAGTTAAACAGGTTTAGGTCTGAAGTAAAGTCAAATAATTCCTTTTCGGAGTTTTACTTTCAAACTTCAGTTCCGCAATGTCAATTTGTGAAACTACAATATAAATGCAAAAGCATGCATTAAGTACAGGAATAAGTACATTTCAAGCAAGAAAACACAAGGCTTGAACATAAATATACACAAGAGTGAAATGAAGATAACTGTAACATCTTCAACTGAATATACCAACAAACTCTGAAAATATAAGAAATATATTGCCATGCACACATAGCAATTAGTAACACAAATGCTACACCAATGTTAATACACTATTTAAAAATATGTCTTTAAATCAAATGAAATAATACTCTCACAATGTAAATTATGTCAAAATAAACATGTACCTTGCAGACGATGATTATTGATCAGAAGAGCTTCACTGCTACTCTGAACTATAGGTAAGATGGCTGCCATGACCTCTAACTTCAGTCTAACACAATCCAACCAATAAATACAATACAAATTAAAGAACTATCTAAGCAGTCAGACCAGTACAACAGGGGTACTCAGCTACAGGAATTTGCAGCCGGAGATAAGGAGATAAGGAGATAGGAGATCATTTTAATATCCACATTGAGCTCTAAGGCTATGTTTACACGACAACGATGTAGTCAAAAACGGAAAAGGTTTTCTCTTGCATTTTCAAAAAGTTTCACATATACACGACAACGTTTTCAAAACGATTCACGTTTACACATATCCGCGATAACGGCCAAAAACGCTGTATTACGTATGTGCTTGCCTTTACAATAGACACGTACTGCGCATGTCTACATACCTAACACATACTACACACGCGCATGAAGTCACCATTTTCAAAGATTCCCGTATTGGGTGTTTACATTGAGACGATAACGGAGGCGTTTTCAAAAACTTGCACTTTGAAACCCATTTTCAAAAATATGCGTTTTCAGTCCCCAAAACGCTGTTGTCATGTAAACAAACAGGCAAAACTGTAAATTTTTCTGCAGGTTTTTGGCTGAAAACATTGTTGTGTAAACGGCCCCCAAATCACTCACAAAGTGGCAAGGACCCTTGAGGTCACACAGCGAAGCAAAGTAGTCAACAATGAGGTCAGGCGAACGGATGAAGGTGATGCACTTCAAATATACCACCTCAGTCCCCTGAAAACACGGAGAGAGGCGGTTCCCGTGGTTCCGGTGACGGTGGTTCCCGAGAGGGAGGAGCTAGGACCAGAGGTAAATATAAAAGGTGTGGCCCAATTCAACCCGGTCCCCTATGAAGACCACTTCTCGCCATCCCAGACAGCACAGGTTGCTAGGTTGCAAGGGGAATTCTGCGATGTGTTTTCACCTCTACCTGGTTTCACAGACCTCAGAGAGGACCACCTCAAAACTCCTCTAGGTGTGGTAGTACACAGCCATGCCTACTTTTTACCCAAACGCAAAAAATAGGGTTCAGGCTGAACTCAAGGCTATTCCCACAGTGATTGGAGCCGCCCAGTGGTCTTGATGCCCAAGGCTGATGGATCAGTCCATTTTTGTGTGGACTTTAAAAAAGTCAACATGGTGTCTAAATTTGATGCATACCCAAAGCCGCGCTTTGGTTGGTGAACTGCTTGGTTGGTTAGGCATGGTTCACTTTTATTCAACACTAGATTTAACCAGGAGGTATTGACAGATTCCCTTGGCTCCATTATCCCAAGACAATTTGTCATTTGTCACCCTTCCATTTGGTTTGTTTGGAGCCCCAGTGGCATTTCAACATCTCATGAACAGAATACTCTGCCCACATAATGCATATGCCACTGCTTATTTAGATGACATTATCATTCACAGTAATGATAGCAATGCAGCATTTACAACATCTGAGAGCTGTCCTGAGGTCTTTGAGATAGGCAGGACTCACAGAAAATTAAAAGAAGTGTGCAATTGGATGGGTGGAATATGGTGGCTTAGGCCATGAGCAGGTAATTAAAAGGTAAAATTAATAAGACAGCAGCAATTGCTGCCTGTCAAAGACCCAGGACCAAAAAGAGGGTGAGACAGTTCCTGGGGTTGGCAGGCCATTATCAGCAGATTGTACCTAATTTTTCGGATGTCACCAGCCCACTGACTGACCTCACTAAAAAGAGGGTACCAGATCCAGTCCAGTGGATGGAACTGTGCAAGTGGGCTTTTTGCCAGGTAAAAGCATGTTTTTGTGGGGCCTGCTGTTACATTCTCTTGACTTTTCTCTCTATTTTGTTCTACTGACTGACATGTCAGGGGGCTGGGGACCATTTTGTCCCGCAGATGGCAGATTACCTCTGCTCCCAATGGGAAGACCTGGTGGAAGACGAAGTCAGATGCAGCTTGGACGGGTCCCCAACCAGAGTCAGGGATGGGGGTATGTGGCAGTGTGGGTGTGGTCAAGTGTCATCAGCAGATGGAAAGGAGGCGGGTTGAACCGGCAGGTAACACATGATGATTCTTACCTGTGTCTTATTACCCCCAGTCTACTTATGTGTGTTTGTGCTTCAGTAACTGCCTGGACCAGAGAGAGAGATGGGCGTAGCTGGCGGAGTGTGCAACACACAACCACACACACACAGAGCGTGAATTTGAACTTTTAACTTGAACGGGGAGGAAGCCACGAGATTGTGACAGCCCTTTTTTGTTGCGGTGAAAATAAACGAGAGCGCAGAGCTCTGCTGAAATTCCACCTGCCTCCCGAGTCTTCCTCCACACACACCGGGTTCTACACCCCCCAAAACAAACAACAATTGAAAGAAGCTGCAGTACAAGCCTGGAACAACATCACGAAAACAAGAATGCAACAGTTTGGTAATGTCAGTGGATTGCCGGCTTGATCCACTTCTCGTGTTCTAAGTTGTTTAACACATTTAAATGTAAATATCAGGAAATGAAAGCTGAAAGTCTGAGCTATTGTCTCATATTCATCTTTTGATTTCAAACCCAAATGTCTTCAGTGCATAGCAAAAATAAAAATTGGCCTTGCCGTTCCAATACTTTGGAAGGGACTGTAATATCAGTACAATCAGCTATCTTAAACATCAAAATGAAAAACATGCTGGAAAAAACTGCAAAGAAATCACAGCGGAGGGTCTGTTAGAACAAGACATGGCTTTGCTACAGAGCTGTCAAGAGCTTCAGGTCTGTGTTGGAGTATAGGTGCCTTTCATGAGGCTTGACTGTCATAGCCAAAGCCAGCAATCACCTCATCAACCACGCCCTTTAATTTATCAGCAAATACCACATTTATTGTAAGGGAAAATACTCGGGAAAAATAATCAACTGAACTTGTAAATACAACAGAACACTTTTCCTGAAAATATTTTTTAAATAATTTTAAAATTAATTAAAAATGTGTACTTCTGCCAGTCACTGGAGGGCCTCAGAGACATTTTGGCTTCACTTCTGAATCCCTGTCACAACATCCACCCTAATGTATAGTAATTGGCTCATGCCATAAAATTAATTAAAGGCAGGAAGATAGGGAAGCAGACTGTCTTTTTGTTTTGTTTAGTAAAGTACACCAATAAATATTCTATTACCCTCTTGACCCTAGACTGGGTTATAACAATTTGGTTATCTACTGCATATCTAATAACATCTAATTATCTAATAACATCTGATATGCATAATCAATGACAAGTCTAGAGACTGTGTAATGTTTGCCTTTACTATCTACTGAATAAACTGTGATACATAGAGCAGTGGTCTGTGATATATTGGGCAGTCTCCACTACACCCTGCTGGCTAAATCTGTGTATGATGTGTTTGTGTTGGCATCTTGTAGAGCGCTTTTTATGTGTGAACACTGTTATTCCTCCCACCTTTCCCCATTTGCCCTAATTCTTCTCCTCCAGGAATTTATTTAACTGTGGTTCCAAAATTCCCATGAGTGAAAATATTCACACTTGCATTTATATAATTATAGAAAAAGTTGAGTGCTATTGTCAAAAGACCTGCAAGTCAGGAACATATACAAGGCCATTATAACCATGTCATAGCAGTTTTGGACAGAGACCTATGTTCAGAAATAAATATAAATAAATAAATAAAAAATACACATATTATTGGGAACTTAATTATGACATCCATGGTCCTAGTATGATTTATACAAATACCACTATAGTGATGATGATGATGATGATGATCATCGATAATAGACCACTGATTTTAATTACCACCTGTAGCAGTATTAGATTTCTCCAACCAAAATGAAAGTTTGTTAGATCTCTGATATTGTAAAATAAAGGGGGATGTGGCCTGGTGGTGGGGGCTGGATGACTGGCTGTTAGCAGATTTTTTTTTATGTTTATCTCTGGATTATTTAGCTCCACTACGTGCCAAGCTTGAAGCCTGTCATTTTGTGTGCCATTTTGCATTCGCCAAACTGTCAACCACCTCCTGGCAACAGTTACTATAGTGATTACTTACGTCATCCTGCGATGGTTGCCATAGTCCTGGTGACGTCAATGGCCCTGTAGAATGCCTAGGAAACCCCGGATAGTGGTTACTATGGATACTGGCCGGGGTGGAGCTTAGAGGAGGCGGAAGTGTTAACGCAGGCGGAAGTGGTACTGCCCTGAATTCCCTGAGCAGCGAAACGGAGGACGGATTGATACTCCAAGCATTTAGAGACCAAAAGTAGGACTCGAAATATATTTAAATGTGAGTTTCATTGCTCATTGATTCGAGTGATATCAGATTGTAGCCTCTGTAAATGTACTGACGGATAAGCTGGTTCATATATGCCTCTGAATGTTGTCAATGGCGGAAGGTGGTTTGGGGCTGGGTACAAGGACTCTTTTTAGGCCGAAGCGTGTGATGAATGGCGAGTATTTGTTTTAGCTGAAATGTCCAATTTTATTATCGGTTCGATCGATACACATTCTGTGTTTATTTAGATACTAAACAAGTACGCCACAACAGTAAACAAACATCTGCCACGACTCACTTCGATTCATTCCCTGGCCGTCGTAAAAACTAGTTGGCTAGCTAGCTAATGGCCTTCGTTATCGAGAGAAATTTACTGTGGGGAGGTGTTCAGGGGCCTTCATCGGGTATTGACAAAAACACATTTAATTGCTGGCGATGATGCCTTTGAAGGTGTTACAAATTTAAGCCCTTTAGTGGATGTGTTTTTTGATCCTCTGTTTCAGCAAATTCCGCAAGGGAATGCGAGAGGGCGTAGCTAGCTGGCCGCTTTTCACAGGGAGGCTACTTTGTTAGCTTACTTGCTAACACCCAGGAGCGGAGCTGAAGGCGCTGCACTGCAGTGTTAACTAGCTGGTTGTTTCCAAACGGTATCCAGCAATCGTGGTGCATTAGAAACCGGATTGAAACAAGTAGTGCAAATTTTAACCATACTTGTTACGGTTTTATAAAAATAAAATAATCCAGACATTGTAATTTAAATTACAGGTTTACGGAATTAGGCCAGCTAATTCGACATTTATGTGGGGCGCCGTGACTGTTCTCAATCTCACATTATCGCGCTTAAATAATTCTAACTGTGTTTAATAATTAATCTTTTCAAATAACATGTTTCAGCGAAAGGCCGTTTTGGTCTCGCTTTCGGCCTGCCATGGCAGCTAACGCCAGCACATCTGTGCTAATAGCAGTTTCCGGATTTAGTATTTCGCTCCTCTTACATTGTTACCTATTAATTTCAGCGGCGATAGCAGGAGTTTGAGTTGATTCGTGCGAGTAGCCGCCGCCCTGGGCGTTGTCACGGATATGCAAACACCTTCGCTAATACCCAGATGCCTAGGAACGATTACATCACTGGCCGATCACAGCTACCTTCACAGCGCGCTCGCTTCGTGATCCTGAGAGAAACGCTCTGGCACTTGCAAGATCTCTTGTAGCTCTGTAGCCAAGTTTCACGTGTTTATGGCAGCTTCTCGCGGTTGTAATTTATGATTAAATGCGCTATAGGGTTTTATGAGCGAGCTCTACATTATAGTCAGCATTTTATAAGAACATGTAAAAATACTCCAGGTAGGAACAAAGTGTCACATTATTACCACCATACCACTCACTATCCAAGTTTAATAGTGTTAAATGTTATCAGTTTGCACTTTAGGATCTTCAGAGTGGTTGTTTGGTTTGAGGAATCTAAATATTTGTTCTAATCAAACTAATCTAGTTTCTCAAATTAATCTAGTCTAATCTAAACCCCCTTTGTCCTCATCCAGTTTATCAAAACGTCAGAGAAACTGCATTTTCTCCAAGTTGTGCTAATTTTTGTTCTTTAAATATTAGTTGTCCTGTTTTTTTTTAAGTATATTTAAGGGCTGCACCACCGAAATGATGTAACTACTAGTATTTTTACAGATTAAAAATGTACAGTGTAGTGCATCCCTTTTTTTTTTTTTTGTTCATGATACTACATAATACTCCTAATGATAAGATGGCATTGATGAGATTGGGTCCAGTTAACATCTGTGCAGAATCGTTTTGATAATTAGCTTCTGTGGTCAGTTTACCACCAACTGTGACAGAAAGAGCATACATTCATCTTCAGTAACTGCTTTATCATGGTCAGGGTCATGTTGTGTGTTTGGAGCCTGTCCTGGGAGCACTGGGCATGAGGCGGGAATATATCCTGGACAGGACACCATTGGGGCACCCGGGACACACACAGTCACACGTAGGGGCTATTTAGCAAAACCATTCCACCCATTACTTTGTTTTTGCAGTTGTCATTTTCTGCCTGATTGAAGTTGCATGGCACTATATTTGATACAGGTGGCTGCTTGTCAGCTCTCCCCTTTATTCTAACCACAGAAACTAAACTGTCTTCTTTCCTGCTGAATTCACCTCTTTGTGCCTGAATGTGAGCAAAACTGCATCTAGTTGCAATTTCTATCATTTCTATACAGGTCGTTGTATTGTAGCAGTATGTGTGGTAATGGTGTGTAGTTCTACCTCACTTTTTTTTTAACAGTGCAATTAGCTAATTGGCTGAACTATGGTCTACACCTAGTACTGTAAAAAGGTAGACAAGCAGCATTTTTGTTTAACGTGTTTTATAATATTCATTATTTGCATCTGGACACATTGAAATGCCAAAACAGTGTTTGTTTTTTTCAGGGTTGTGTATAATTGGAAAAATAAGTCAGTCTGTTCTTGCAGCACTTTATCAGTAAAACTCAAGAACCAAGTGGTTATTTGTTTTACTTCGTTTACCAGATGTGATTTGTGCACTGCTTCTGCTCGTTGCAGTACCATGCTCTGTGCCACAGTCTTCCTCATTTTGCTGCTTTCCATGAGCACCATGCCACTAGAGATATGTACGAATCACAGCATGCAATGCTCATAACTTGCATGTAAACACAAGCTCTGTGGAAGTGTCACTGACACTCTTACATGCTTTTCTAGCATTTATACCATTTTTTTCCCCCCATAAAACATTGCAGTCTGACTTTCCCACACAGTTCTAATGAAAATGGTACTAATGTTGTGTTTAGTTACATTTAATTAAATGTAATTAAATTGAACTTAGGGATATGTGTTTCTTGAATCTGCCATTGGAAAGTGCATCTTTAATGACAGATCTTTAGTATCCTACTTTTATTTAAACATTTGAAATGTCTGCATATTCACTTTTTATTTCCAGATTAGAACATGGATTATTTAAATGTAGTTTGTCATAATGTTATATTTCTTGTTCAAATTCAGTGGAAGTCAGTCCAATGAATTGTGCTTAAACAGAACAGTCTTAACATCCATTTCAAATCATTTGCGATAAACCCTAGTAGATAAAGATAACCAAAAAAAAATTACCATAATATTTTATGGTTCAGAGAACTAGTAATTTAAGTAAACTGCATCAGATATATTGATTAATTAATTTAGCTATTAATTTTCTGCAGTGGTGAGTGTGACGCAAAGATACACTTCCTTTTAATGTTACATTAGACCGTCTGACTTCACTTACAGGAGTATATATTTGGTCTGGGGTAGGGCTGCACAATATTGAAGAAAAATGTGATATAACAGTAGCTTGTTAAATAATGCGATATGTGGTACGATAATGCACAATAAGTGTGTAAAATCAATTTAAATTATATATATTTATAAACTTAAAATGACATACCTAACATACATGTTTCATGTTCTTTCGAGGAAAAGAAAGCATTGTCTGCGTCGCCCTACAACTTTGACTTTTCGTAACTTTTTGAAGTATTAAAATCATTCAGTTATTGCAAGCACTTGCTGTATATACACAATATTTACATTTGCATGTTGTTTAGTCAGTTTTAAACATTTTGGATATACAGATTTCAATATAATTTTATATAAACAATTAAAAAATAAAAAAAAAAGATTTTACTTGATTCTACATTTCGGTAGGTTGTTCACCATGTATAGAAATAGTTTTATAGTACATTCTTTTTTTCTTCTTTTTTTTCTCTCTTTTTTTTTAATTGTTTATTGGTGGGTCTTCCAAAACATTTTATGTATGGCATGAGTATTTAGTCGACTAGACGGTTAACAGTTAACAATTATTTTGATAAACAAGTAATCTATCAATTAGTTCAGTTGTTTTTGAAAATATGCAAAATACAAAATATATTTATTTAATACTATTTATTTCCAGAATTATAGTAAACTATTATTTATACAAAATTCATAGCTGCTTAATTAAACAGGTCACTAACTAAAATACATTACTGCTTGTCAAACTTAAAATAAACTAGCTTGACTAAAATAAAGGTCAGTGTCCACTGGCTGTCTCATTAACAAACACTTGGATGCTGAATTTGTTTTGCTTGCCAGTTATGAAGGTGAATCATTTTTGGTCTGGGGAATTGACTAAGTTTTCAATGCTAGGAATCAGGGAATCGGTTATTTTTTCCTCCCAACTACATCGATGTGAATTAAAAGCAGGGAGGTGATCAGCTGTAGCAATTATCAAGGCTACCGGGTTGAAAAAATAAACTAATTGCAAGTTAATTGATTCAGATAGTTTTGCTACTTGACACAACTGCCTGGTGCTGCATAATACACATTCTGATCGACGCAAATGCACAGGACATTATTAACACAGGACATTAATTATGAATATATATCCAAAAGACAAATAAAAAAAAAAGTGTTTTCTGACAGGGTAGGAAAGACATCCCCAGAAGAGAATACGAGTTTGGTTCCTCTTCCAGATTTCTTCATGTCTTCTCAGGGAGTTTTTCCTTGTCATTGTCGCTTCTGACTTACTCAGTAGGGATCTAAATCCACGTCCTGATTTTTATAAAGCCATTTTGTGACAATATCTATTGTTAAAATCATAAAACTTGTCTTGTTTTTGATCATAAAAACCTAGACATGAAATTATATCCCGCTTTTATGATGACCTATTTAAACAATTTCCCACATTTTCATGAACATTTTCTAGACAATATATAATCTCATTACTGGTTTCAGTAACAAGACCGAGTATTACAGTAGTTAGAATTCAGTTTATGTCCCACACATTTTGTCAGCAGAACTTGAACACTTGTTTGGTCCAACCTGAGAATTCCATTACATGGACCTTCACACCTTCACACAGTTTGTGGGAGCACCACATTTTAACATAGGTGTACACTAGTACCATTGCTACACTATTTTTTACTTAAAATTGAAAACATGTTCTCTTCTTTCCCAATGAAAAAAGCCAAACTATGTGTGAATGACAATTGTGTAGGTATTTTGAATTTTTATATTAACTGACATTCCTTGGAAGTCCCATCCCCATCTGCACCGGAATTACGGAAACCTAAAAAGATTAAATAGGCTTACAAAGAAATGTCAAATAGAATGTTTTACAAATTATTTTAATGGCAGTAAAATTAGAATGTGATCAAAATGCTATAGAGAGAGATATTGAGGCTATACCATAAGATGCGAACCACTCATTAGTGGTAAGTTTCAGAAGGCCAGATTGGAGATGAGCCACAAAAGTTCTGGAACCAACATTAACCTCTACGAAGGTGATGGAAAGGCCAAAGTGTGGAGAAAGGATCTGCTCATGATCCACAACATACATGGAACGGGCTAATCATTATTGGTGTAACCCCCCAATTTAAAAAAAAAAAAAGAAGAATGAAACACTTTGGTGATGTCAGTGGGTTGCTGGCTTAATGCAGTTATTGCAAGCAAGGGATTTGCAACCAAAGATTAGGTATAATTTACTGCTATCTGGTTTGATTAGGTGTAATTTACTGACTATCTGTTCTCTTTACTTTTGCTCACCTAAAATTGGGTGGTCTTCTGGCACTGGTGCCATTATCTAGGTTGTGTATCACATTTAGATATCAGGAAATGAAAGCTGAAATTCTGATCGATCATCTTGACCCAGGTGTCTTCTTAGGGGGGTGGGGGGGGTTCATTTCAATACTTTGAAATGAAACTTCAACTACTGTTTCTACTTTATGCAAGTGATTTGTGAAAGGACTATATGTATAGAGTTTTTGCAACTCCAAACCCTCCATCTCAATTGCAGTACCTTAAATTCCAACCCAAAAAACTGCTATTTAGAAAAAAACCTTAATCATATTACAGTGCTATGAGCACAGTGTCTTCTCCCAAAGTTAAAAGGAAACTATAAATAATTATGCTTTATAAATCAGACTTTAACAACACCCTCTATGTGTAATGCATCACAAGGCTAGTTGTGAGCAAGAGGGAACATGCAACCATGACTCGCTTGCCCCATTCAGTCATTTCATAAATTTTTGTTTGTTTAGTAGTATAATATTCAGTACAGAACTAATTTGTTCCTTTTTGTTACAATTCATTGCATTTGATTCATCTTAAAATTCCCTCACAGCTTAGCTGTCTCTTTATGTTCTGTAGACTCACTGTGGTTCAGGTGTGTTACAATGTCTACGGTCATTGATGAGAGCAAATAAGGAGAAATAGTGCGGCTCTGTTTTATGCAATGGTAGCGAAGTGCAAATGCTTTTGAATTTACATTATTTTTCTAATGTAATTTCACTGAGACACAAATTGAGTGATTTTAATCATTTTTGTTGCAGCTCTAGTTCACAATTACAAAAATTACTAGTTTATTAATGATACAGTACATTTATAAATACAAAATTGCACTGAGCTCACGTCTTAATTTTTTTTTTTATTGCAGTAATCTATAAAGTCCAGTTTAAACTACAAAACTGTTGAAAAGGTTTTAGTCGACTTGCTACATCTGTCATTATGTTTCCAGAAAATACCACTAGTAGTCTTACTCAAACTGATCAATTTCATGCCATCTGCAATAAAAGCTTTTTTGATCAAAATCCTGCACCATGACTTTGCTTCTGTGTCCATGCTTTTCCATCTCACACACATTTCATGAATCAACCAACTCCATGAGGTGTGACATTCACTGGGCTTTTTTTTTTTTTTTTTTGGACACTTGTCACAGCTTACTCCCTAAATGCATTCCTGGCGTATTGATTTGATCATATCAGCATGCATTACAGAGTTGTTTCACCTTAACATAGCCCTCTTTTTGTAATACTTTTTTTGAATTTTTACATGATTGTTGGAAAGTGTACATGACATGAAATTATTCTGTCCCAATGACAAAAATCTCTTTGTCATGTACTAATGTACAGTAGATGAATGAATTTAGACTGATGCAATATTCTGTTTTTCCACTAGCTGTCTTATCAGCAATAAAATAGAATTTTGAGGAAAATATGAGTAGCAAGAAAACAATAGATACACTGCACATTACACTGCATTTTTTTTTTAGAAATCCAGATAAACAAAACCCCAGTGTGCATGACTAAATTCCTTTTAATAAAACAGATTCTTGCTTCCAACGCTGTCCTTGTATTAAATTTTAAATTTCATAAAGCAAAAAAAAAAATAATTCTGAATTTGGACAATTACCTGGTAATGATAATCTATACTATTAAGTACAGTCACATTTTTGTAACTTAACCATAAAGCTTAGCCTCAATGTATTTTCTGTTATTTTATGTAATGAAGTGACTCTCTTCTTAACAGTATCAACATGGATAAGAGTGACCTAGTGCAGAAGGCTAAGCTGGCCGAACAGGCTGAACGCTATGACGACATGGCTTCCTCAATGAAGGCCGTCACTGAAGGTGGAGGTGAGCTGTCCAATGAGGAGCGCAATCTGCTGTCCGTGGCCTACAAGAACGTGGTGGGCGCTCGCCGCTCCTCCTGGCGTGTCATCTCCAGCATCGAACAGAAGACGGAGGGCAATGAGAAGAAGCAGCAGATGGCGCGCGAATACCGTGAGAAAATTGAGTCTGAGCTGCAGGAAATCTGCAATGATGTGCTGGTGAGGAATGCTAAATTTGAATCATGGTTTGGGAGTATGTGTGTTTTTAGACCAGGCATGTGCCAACACTATTCATATCCTAACCCTAACCCAAGCTTATTTAATCATCAAGAAGTGTGACTACCTCTAGAAAAGCAGAACTTCTGGCAGTTTGGTGTTCTGGAACACTCAGGTGTGTGTCTGCATCATGCCAAGAACAAATGATATAAGGTTATAAGGCCATCTCCAAACAAATTGAAATTCACCATTCTACAGTGAGAAGGATTGTTTACGAATGGAGAGCCGTCAAGACAACTGCCAGTCGTCCTAGGAGTGGACATCCCAGCAAATTCAGTCCAAGGTCAGACTGTTCAATGCTCAGAGATACAAAGAAAAACCTACAAAAAAAAGAGCTACATCATGTGATCTACAGGGTTCTGTAAGCACATTAAATGTTTATATTCCTGACAGCACAATCAGAAAAAGATGTGTGACTTTCATGGAAGGGTGGCTAGGGAAAAAAAAGAATATGGCAGCATGACTCAGGTTTGCAAAATTGCATCTGAACAAACCGCAGACGTTCTGGAACAATATTCTTTGGACTGATGAGACAAAGGTGGAGATGTTTAGTCATCATGCACAGCGCCGTCTTTGGAGAAAACCAAACACAGCAAAACACCTCATACAAATAGTCAAGCATGGTGGTGGAGGGGTGATGATTTGGGCTTGATTTGCAACCACAAGACCTGGGAAATGTGCAGTGCTTGAGACAACGATGAACTCCATTGTATATCAAGTTCTAGATATATAACGATTAGCCATAACATTAAAACCACAGCTATCATTGAGTAGGTCCCCCTTGTGCTGTCAAAACAGCTCTGACCTGTTGGGGCATGAACTCCCCAAGACCTCTGAAGATGTACTGTGGTATCTGGCACCAAGACGTTGGCAGCAGATCCTCGATCGGATTGAGATCTGGAGAACTTGGAGGCCAAGTCAACACCTTGTTGTTCAACAAACTATTCCTGAACATTTTTGCAGTGTGGCAGGGCACATTATCCTGCTGAAAGAGGCCACAGCTGTTAGGGAATACCGTTGCCATGAGGGAGTGTACTTGGTCTGCAACAATGTTTACGTAGGTGGTGCATGTCAAAGTAACATTCATATGAATTTCAGGAAAACATTGCCCAGAGCATCACACTGCCTCCGCTGGCTTGCCTTCTTCCAATAGTGCATCCAGGTGCCATCTTTTCCCCAGGTAAGCTACGCACACGCACCTGGCTGTCCACATAATGTAAAAGAAAACATGATGCATCAGACCAGGGCACCTTCCTCCATTGCTCCATGGTCTGGTTCTGATGCTCACATGCCCATTGTAGGCGCTTTCGGCAATGGACGGGGCACTGTGACCCTGTCTGCAGCTACCCAACCCCATACGCAGCCAGCTGCAATGCACTGTGTGCTCTCACACCTTTCTGTCATTGCCAGCATTAACTTTTTCAGCAAAACTGCAGTAGCTGTTCTGTGGCATCGGACCAGACGGGCCAGCCTTCGCTCCCATGCACATCCTTGGGTGAGTCTTGTGTGCCCATGACCCTGTCGCCAGTTCACCGGTTCTCTTTCCTTGGACCACTTTTGGTAGGTGCAGACCACTGCATTCCAGGAACACCCCACACCCCGTCTGGCCATCATAATTTGGCCCTTGCCAAACTCAGATCCTTACGCTTGCCCATTTTTCCTGGTTCCAACAGATAAACTTCGAAAACTGACTGTTCTTCGAAAACTGACTCCTTGTGTTTGGACAAAGAGCGCTTGCGTGTGCACTGCCAAGAACACCATACCCACAGTGAAGTACAGAGGTTTGAGCATCATGATATGAAGCTGCTTCTCTGAAAATGGAACTGGGGGATTACACCTCATCAAAGGAAACATAGTCATGTACATATTAGAAGAGAATTTAATCTCATCGGCCAAGGAAATCAATCTGGGGAGAAGATGGACGTTTAAAGACAACAGCCCCAAACATACAGCCACAATAACTCAAGAATGTTGTCTTTTTTTTTTTTTTTTTTTTTTTTTTTTTTTTTTTTTTTTTTTTTTTTTTTTTTTTTTTTTTTTTTTTTTTTTTTNACGTAAAAAACCTTGGGTTAAATTTGTCCTTTTAACTAACACCCCCCAAAAAAAAACAAAAAATAAAAAAATTATTTTTTTTTTTTTTTTTTTTTTTTTTTTTTTTTTTTTTTTTTTTTTTTAAATATATATTTTTTTTATATTATATATAATGAAAACAGTGAATGGACTTGCATGGCCTATCCAATCTCTATGCAATTTTGAAGTTTTGAAATTCCATCAAATGGGCCAAAAACTATTTTGAGCCTACTGAATAGCGAAATACCTTGTATAGTGGAAAAACGTACATCTAGTGTAGACATTTTATATGACCAAATACATCAAATGTGTCCTAGTTCTTTATCCATGTGTTAGAATTGCTCTGATAAGGGCCATGATTGGCTGTCTGTGAAGGCTAATAATAAGCAATGTCTCTTATTTCAATGCCGTTGTTCTGACGCAAGTTTCTTTTCTTCATTCACACAGGGCCTTCTTGAGAAGTACCTCATACCCAATGCTAGCCAGGCAGAGAGCAAAGTGTTCTACCTGAAAATGAAGGGAGACTACTACAGATACTTATCTGAGGTGGCATCTGGCGAAACAAAAAAATGTGAGCTGATTTCCTGTTGGTCTGTAATGGTGAAGAAAGAAAGTAGAATGTCTGTCACATAGGGAAGTAAAATACAGATGTCGTATTCAGTGCATTCTGGATTTGTAAATATATCATTTTAAGTATAACAAATGCCTTATGAAAATTAATTTGTTAGGAGAATACTTCACTTTTCTACCATTACTCCAAGGTAATTTGCTATATTTTAATATTATCAGCTATATTCCAGTAACCAGGTATGCTGACATGATTCCATAGGATACCAAGAGTAGTGTTGATAGCTTCATATAGAGTTATAAATGGAATGCAAGATTGTTAGTGTGGGGTAAGTGCGTCTTGTCAAACTATAGGCAGGAAGTGTAGTATTGAAAGATTAGGCAGTAGTATCCAGAAACACTTGACTAAACAACCAGTAGGAAAAATATCCATGACTGATATATTTAGCTAGCAAACATGTAAGCTGTGTGTGTGATATATACATATATATATACACACACACACAATGTCAGGTCCGGAAGTATTTGGATTTTTTTGTGATTTTACCTATATACACCACCACAGTGGATTTGAAATAAAACAATCAAGATGTGATTGAAATGTAGACTTTCAGCTTTATTTTAAGAGGTTCCACAAAAATATGACATTTACCATTTTGGAATTACAGCCATTTTAAGCAAAGTACTTCAATTTTCAGGGGCTCAAAGGTATTTGGACAATTGAATGACAAGAAGTTAATTGACCAGGTGCGGTCCATTCCCTTGTTACTTCAAGACAAATGAAG
>CM074946.1:4944512-4954839 GCA_037577455.1 Pangasius macronema
GTTGCCAGGAGAATGGTACATTTCGGACTGCATTGTGCCGAGTGTGAAATTTGGTGGAGGAGGAATTATGGTGTGGGTCAAGGCAGGTGACCGAATACTTTTGGTAATATAGTGTACTTTATGAAGAGGTAAGTCTTTAGACGTCGTTTGAAGACTGCCAGTGACTCAGCTGTTCGGAAATCTAAGGGAAGTTCATTCCACCACCTCGGTGCCAGAACAGAGAAGAGTCTCGATGTATGTCTTCCTTGTACCCTGAGAGATGGAGGGACCAGTTGTGCAGTGCTAGAGGACCGGAGGGAGCATGGTGCCACACGAGGTGTGATAAGAGCTTTGAGATAAGTGGGTGCTGGTCCNAAACCAATCGTGCAGCTGCATTTTGAATCAGTTGCAGAGGACGAATGGCGCTCAGAGGCAGACCTGCCAGGAGTGAGCAAATGTCTAAATATGTAGCGGAATATACTCTGTGAGTTTGTAATACCATTAGTCTTTGAAATGTGGCCGGCTCACTGAAATAGCCCAACTGGAACTATGAAAAATTGGTGAAAACCGAACGGTGTAAAGAAGTCATTTTTCTTTGGACTTTGGTGACAAAGAAATCTGCCAATAGTCATTGGTCAAATCCAGGGATGAATAAAAATGAGTTGCGCCTAGCGGATCTAAGAGCTCATCAATACAAGACATTGGATAGACATTGAATTTAGAAACCGTATTTAGCTTGTGGAAGTCCACACAAAAATGGACTGCTGGAAAAACAGGCTTTGGCCACTAGCACGCTGGGGCTGTTCCATTCACTGTGTGACTCCTCAGTTACTCCCATGCAGCATTTTCCCCAACTCGTCCTGAACCACTTTGTTTGTGTTCAGCTAAGTGATATGGGTGGTTACATACTACTATGCTGGGAAGAGTCTCTATGTAGCGTTTTATAAGGTTTGTGAGGGGAGAGAACATGTCCGAAGGTTTGTGAGGGGGAGAAGAACATGTCTGAAAATTCAGATTGCAACCTGGCAACCTTTACCCTCTGGGATCGTGAGAGATGCTCTCCACCTGGGACCAGAGTGGGATCAGCTGTTTTTGGACAAAACCCGAACTCATATCTCTCTGCCCTAGCCGTCTTGAGCAACAGAGACTGCCTCCCTCCATTCTTTTAGGAGGTAAAGGTGGTATATCTGCAGTACATTTCCCCTGTCTGTGTGCCCAATCTCATAGTCGACCTCTCCCACTCGCCATGTGACCTCAAAGGGTCCTTGCCACTTGGTGAGGAATTTCGAGCTCATAGTGGGAAGTAAATAGGAGGACTTTACCTCCCGGTGCAAATTATCTCAGTTAGGAGCACCTATTATAAAGCCTCTTGTTTGTTGCCTCTCCTGGGCATGGAGCAAATTTTTCTGTGATAAGTGACCTAATGTGTCAAGTGTGGCCTTCAGGTCCAAGATATATTGAATCTCATTTTGGACCATCCTCCCAGTTTTCTTTAACTATGTCCAACACTCCACAGGGCTTATGCCTTATAATAGCTTAAATAAGGAAAATCCTTATAAGGCCTGGGGAACCTCCCGGACTGCAAATAATAGGGTTTCCAACCATTTGTCCCAATTTTGGACTACTAGTCATGTTCTTAAATGTTTGATTATGTTTGATAAATGTTTTCTTTAATCCCAAATACTTCCTAAAGTTCTTGTAGTGTATATGACATAAATAATGTGCCTTCGTCAGTCAGGAACTCTTTCGGGATACCATCTCGAGAGATTACTTGAAATAGTGCCTCTGCTACGATCTTCACGGAGATTGTCCCCAGAGGCGTGGCTTTGGGATATCACGTTGCATAGTCCACCATATCTAATATGAAGTGGTATCCCCATGCTGACTGATCTAATGGCCCAGTGAGATCCATGCCAATTCTGTCAAAGGGGATCTCAATAAGAGGGAGAAGATGCAAAGGCACATTTGGGACAGCCAGCAGATTCACCAGCTGACATTCATTGCAAGACACACACCGCTTACATACATCACAGCAGATGTCACCCTGGCCAGTAAAAATATTGACCAGACTAGTGTTTTATCTACCCTGAGGTTCCCAGTCATGGGACTATAATGAGCCACATGGAAAAACATTTCCCTGTAGCTTTTTAGCACTAACAACTGGGTCATTGTTTTGCCTTTTTGTCCTGACTCACATGGTATAAACAATCTCTAATAATAGTGAAGTGGGGAAAGTTAAGCATTGTACCAGACTAAGTAATTTCCCTGTCAATCTCTGCCGCCTGCTTGAACGCATGCTTTTAGGTATCATCTCATGACTGTTCCAGCAGGAAATCTGCTAGAAGCTTGAGGAGGGGATGTGAGTCCGCCTCTTCAAACAAGACCACCATCTTGCTGCGATGCACCCAGAAGGGCAATGCAGACCTCATACCATGCTACCAGCCAGAACCCAGCCAGTCCTACATCTGCTGCTAATTCACTAAACCCTGGCCAATCTGTGCCCAAAATCACTGGGTGGGAAAGGTGGGGACTAACCACCATCTTCATGTCCTTAATAAGTGATTGTGAGAGGCACCATAGGATACAAGTCCTCAAAGCCATGAATACACCGCACCTTCACCTCGCAACCCATTGATTTCAAATACATGAAATGTGAAAATAATCAACAGAAGAGTTGTCACTTTAACTGTATAGATTTAAATGGAGCAATCATCTTCTTCTACTTAAATTGGTTAAATTGGTTAAAAGCTAGTATTATGACCTTTCTAACAGGCTAACTGTCTCAGCCAAAGACAAAGTGTCCCTGTATTCCTCAAATGAGGAGCAGGAGGGAGAATTGGTTCTCTGGCTATAAGGAGGACTCTGCTGAAGGGTGTGAGCTTCTGCTGCATGTGGCTTCTGTTCCAGGATGAACAATTTCAGCTGAATGATGTCTGACGCTAGGTTGTGTCCATTCACACAGAAAGAGTCGTTGTTGGATATGGATGTTTTTCGATTAACAAATTGTTTAGGCTCCAGCATACAATGTGGGAATACAGCATAGACGCGGCATAGATGCGTCATATGTTATCAATCACACACACATATTTATTCACCGTTCACACTAGTGGCAGATTAAAGTCCCCAGTCCACCTGCCGGCATGATTTTAGGAGGTGGGAGGAAACTGTAGAACCCAGATGAGGAAACACACATAGACATGGAAAGAACATTTGATACTCTGCACTGACAGTAATCCAAATTAAGGATCAAACAAGGGATCTGGAGCTGTAAGGTAGCAATGCACCACTGTGTCTCCCCTGACATGACATAAGATTATAATTATGTGAATATTGACTATACTCTAATGTTGGGGTGTATAACATTATTTTTATATATAGAATAAAACTATATGCCATTGTTGAAATTGCTAAATGGAACTTCTTAGAAAAAAAATAGACAGCCATATGCCACACAGTGCCATGTATCTAACTAATAAGAATTAACTATAGCATCATGAGATCAACTCTAAGCTTGTGCAGTCAGTGGTACTGATAAGTCGAACAGGAATTCTATTGGCATATATTGTGTCAAGTTAAATGATGATCCATGATGCAGGCCTGGTGTTAAGAACACACCTATTGATTAAATATTTTTCTGCTTAAACTGCTCAGGAAGCAGTATGGGCACTCAGGTGTATGTCATGCCACGAAGAAAGGATATCAGCCATGACCTCAGGTTTGGGTTGGTCTCAATTCTTTTTGGGGAAAAATTACCACATATTGAAATCTGTTGTGCTATTTTGTGGTCACCTGAGATTATTCTTTTTTTATAGATGTTGGTGAAAACAGACTTGAAGTAGGGTGTATTTTCTTTTTCCTATGACTGTACATACATGCCTTATTTTGTGATTATCGTGTCAAGAAATTCCTACAAAAAGCTCTATTATTATTATTATTATTATTATTATTTGTAAATTTTATTATTATATGTCTTGCTATCTTATTGGCATGTGTGCAATGGAAGCTTCATACCAAGTCAAATTCCTTGTGTGCGTGTGTGTGAGCACACTTGGCACAAGCAAGATTGCTGAACATCAGTACGGTTTTGATTCGGCTGTAGGCAGTAAAACAGTACAACAGCACAATTGCAAATGTGATATTGCTTTTATACAACATTAATAAGAATGTAATATCACATAACTGGCTTTTTCTACACAATATGGCAAAATATTTGGTTTATTTTTGCCCCATCAGAGAAAATATGTCCCTAGGAAGCCACAGCTGGACTGTGTTGCATGTTACCATGCAACACACAGACTGACTGACAGCTTGTAGCAAGTGTAGTAACAGTTTTAGTGTAACAAACTGTTGCTGGAATTGTAATGTTATGTATAGAATACAGACAAGCGGAGTGATACAAACTATGAAATGTCCCACTGATGTTATACTAAATATCAGCACTTGTCCAATCAAATTAGTGGACCGGAACTAACTGTTGTATAAAACCCCAGTATAAATTTCATGGGAAGTTTAAGTCTGAAATAGCAACAGCCTCACAAAAGACTGATTTCAAAGAAGACAGCCGCTTGTACCGACGTGCAAAACGCTTATCCCCATAAGCTAGCTAGGTTACACACGTAAGCGTGGGGCGGTCCCCAGTAAAACTAGCTGGTGAATTGTAGAGGCACAAAAAGCCACTATACAACAATTTAGTACCCCTTAAGAAAGAAATTAATGTAAAATGAGTTTTCATGTATCTGTCACGTGATTGCGCATAGTGATGACGCGATCTTTGCGCGATCAAGCGAAGCCACATTCTACCTTTCTTGCACACTGCCTCTAGTGCAAGTTGTTTATAGATCTCCGAAATTAGGACACATTTGAGTTTTTGCACATGTGATCTGTACACATGTTATGCTGGTAGCAGTTCCGAAAAAGAACGATTAGTGAAAATCTGCGAAACTGCGCAGACATAGTGTTAGTCTTGTGTGTGAACACATCCATTATTTTGAAGCAGGCGGAAGTTGTAGCCTGATCAGTTTCAGCGTGTGAAAGCATCGTAAATACACATTCATTTTTTCATTTTGTGAAAAAAATTGTGCAGATGGGCTTGCTTTCAGGTGGCTTGAACTCCCTGTAAATGTTGGGTAGGTGATCGTTTAATGCTGTACAAAGTTGCCAGGTTTGCTTAGTAGCTCGTTTTCTTAGCTAGCTAATAAGCTATCGCTAGCTGTTTTGTCTGGCGCTGTTATTTAGGCCTTTGTTACTCAGTGAGCCACAAAAGCAGATGTTTTCAGATGTTTTGATTAGTTGTGTAAAATTGAGCGAGAAAATAATTTGTTAATAAATCAGCTAACATTTTTGTGTGCAACGACAGTGGTATTTACGTTACTAAGTACCTAGATAACACTTTAGTTTCATTATAATTCGAGTTGTGTTGCACCAGTTCAAATTAGTACATGAGAACTAAACTCTTAAAACCTTAATAACGTTATCTTAACGTTAATATTACATTTTAATCTGTGATTAAAACCATGATTTGGGATGCCAGCAGCAGTGCTGTTCTTCAGATCAATCATACATTGGTTTCTTCTATTCTGAGTGAAAACTTGCATTAAAAATTTTTATTTGGAAAACAAGTTTAGTTTTCTGCAAACCAAGTTCTGTCATTTCGAAAATGTAAAACCATCTTAGCTGCAAGAGTTTAAGTTTAAAGGTACAATAGTCTGCTTATATATATATATATATATATATATATATATATATATATATATATATATATATATATATATATATAATGATATATAATGATATATAATGATGATAATGTGGGTGTATATACAGCAGCTTCAATTCATCTTCAATCTGCCTCGTCTGAAGCCTGGGGTCGCCCAGTCACTTGTCAGGCATGGTTGTGGAGATGAAAATAGCTGAGGTAACCAGCTGCATGTTGTACACTGGCTCAGAGGTCACAACAATTACAGAGTCTTATGTTTTGTGAACATTTTGGTAGAGATGGATCAGAGCTATTGAGTGCTACATGGGTGTGCCTCACTGCAGCAAATGGACTGGAGCTCCCAGTGGTTGGATGTCTGGAGATTGATGAGGAATGCATGGGGCACACATTATGTAACAAGTGTGTGTTTGTCTTAAAGGTTCCAGAACAGCAAGGACAGGTTGGGGTTCCTGGCATTGTTGACATGAACATATTGGGGGACCTTAAGGGACTCCTTGTGGCACACAAAGAGGTGACTAAGCTAAACCTCCACAGGTTGTCTGGAAAGGATGCCTGTGTGAAGAGAGTGATGGCAACCCTTGAGAGGGGCACTAACTATATTGCCCCAACAGGTACATTAGGTTATGTCAGGGTGGCAGGGAGGAGGAAAGTTATCATTCCATGATACACTCATGTGTTTGTATAAGGGCATTGCCAAACTCCAGTTAAGGGCCATTGTCAGGTTCTGGAGGCCACAACAGGGGTAACTTTGCCAAGTGGTGACTTAAATATCTCCTCTTGTCTCAGGCAAAAGAGGGAAAGTATGGATTTTACATGCTAGTAGTTAGCTGAAGTTCACAAACCAGCTGAGATGAATGATCTGATCATTTTTTTATGCAGTAATCAGAGAGAACTAAGAATGGCAGAGAGGAAGTGGAAGAAATCACAACTCAACACAGATCTTGTCTCTTACTGTGCTCTCCTGTCCAAATTTTCATCTGACGTAACTTCTGCTCAGACTGCCTTCTACAAAGAAAATCTGGAATCCTCTGCACAAGATCCTTGCAAGCTCCACCCACTGGCTCCTCCTGCTCTATCCTCCCTGACTGCTGAAGACTTTGCCACTTTTTATGAGGAGAAGATTGGAAAAATTTACCAGACATTCACTTCTACTCCTACTCCTACACACTGAGGATTCTCCTTCTCATTCACTGACACGGAAGAGATCCTGCAAATCATCTTATCCTGCAATCCTACCACCTGCCCATTGGATCCAATCCCTTCCGCAATGCCCCAGACCATCCCTCAAGACCTCCTCCCCTTCATCACCACTATCATCAATGGCTCTATAACATCTGCTCATGTACCAACCTCATTCAAGAGAGCAAGGGTTATTCCCATCCTGAAGAAACCCACTCTAGATCCCTCTGACATCAGCAACTACCGACCGGTATCACTTCCCTCTTTTCTTTCTAAAACCCTTGAACTAACCATCTACAATTAGCTGTCTTGCTGTCTCTCTCACAAAACAACCTCCAAGATTCCAATCAGTCTGGCTTCAAACCGGCACACTCCACAGAGACTGCCTTTTTGGCCGTCACTGAGAAGTTACATGCTGCTAGATCAGCCAAACAGTCTTGAGTCCTCATCCTCCTTGACCTTTCAGCAGCATTTGACACAGTGAACCACCAGACTCTCTTGTCCACCCTCATGAGCCTAGGAATTCGTGGTGCAGCATGGCAATGATTTGCTTCCTACCTGGAAGGTCGGTCATATCAGGTGACATGGAGGGGATCCACATCTGCTCCCTGCAGACTCTCCACTGGTGTCCCACAAGGCTCAGTACTTGATCCTCTCCTGTTCTCCCTCTATACTCGATCTCTTGGTGCGGTCATATCCTCACATGGGTTTTCATACCACTGTTATGCAGATGACACTCAACTCATCCTCTCCTTCCTACCCTCTTTCTTATCTTATCTTTCTGCTCGGATATCAGCATGTGTGGCAGACATCTCATCATGGATGACAGCTCATCAGCTGAAACTTAATCCCACCAAAACTAAACTGCTCTTCATCCCAGGTGATTCATCCCCATCTCAGGATCTTGCAATCTCCCTAGACAATTCTGTGATCTCACCTTCGGTTACTGCATGCAACCTTGGGGTAAGTATGGACAGTCAACTGTCCCTCTCCTCTCACATTGCTTATCTGACACGCTCATGTAAATTTCTCCTTTATAATATCAGAAGAATTTGTCCATTTCTTTCCACGCAGGCCACACAGGTGCTTATTCAGTCCCTTGTCATTTCAAGACTGGACTACTGCAACTCACTCCTGGCAGGTCTGCCTCTGAGTGCCATTCGTCCTCTGCAACTGATCCAAAATGCAGCTGCATGATTGGTTTTTAGCCTTCCTAAATTTTCCCACACCACCCCATTGCTGCGCTCCCTCCACTGGCTTCCTGTAGCTGCCCGCATCAGATTTAAAACACTGATGCTTGCCTACAAAGCCAATAACGGACGAGCACCCACTTATCTCAAAGCACTTATCACACCTCGCATGGCACCACGCTCCCTCCGATCCTCTAGCACTGCTCGACTGGTCCCACTATCTCTCAGGGTACAAGGAAGGCATGTATCAAGATTCTTCTCTGTTCTGGCACCAAGGTAGTGGATTGAACTTCCCCTACATGTCTGAACAGCTGAGTCACTGGCAGTCTTCAAACAATGTCTAAAGACTTACCTCTTCATAAAGTATTAAGTTAGCACTTACAAAAAAAATGTATTGTCTGAGCGCTTGTCTGTTACCTCCCCAACAGAGTTTTGGACTGATGGTATTCCTAGTTTTTGACCTAGTGAGCCAATAGCAGAATGTATTTTGGTTCCCAGGGCATGCTAAAGGAAAGTTGCAGTCTGTGGGCTTCTGCTGCAAAGATATTCATTAAGAGTGAAGAGTGGGGCAATATGGTTTTCCTGTGATTACATGAGCCTGTATCAGGTAACCTGTAAAGATGCATACCTGCTCCCTCAAATGGAGGAGTCAACTGATGCTCTGGGAAATGCCAGTATCTTGATGCTTGATCTGACTACTGGCTACTTCCAGACGCATTCTTCCGCTGGTTATTCCCCATTTTACTTTATATTTAGGACTGATGCACATCTACCTTATGATATACTGGATGATTGGGGGAGGGCGTATCATGAATGGTTGAGTGCAGCTACTGATATTGCTCAAGCTGCGTCTTAACAATCAGCCAGACGCAGAAACAGAATCTGTGATAGGGCTGCCTTGGGAGTATTCCTCCAGGGGATCTTGGTTTGTTTGGCAATCATAGGCATCGGTGTCCTAGCAAGTTTCAGGACAGGTGGGAAGATTGCCCATATTTGGTGGTGAGGAAGAACAGTGTACTGGGTCCTATGTTCACTGTTAGGCCAAAATGTCGACCAAATGAAACCCTGTACTTACAATACCTTGGTGAGACAGAGTAATCGTAAAAGTCTCAGAGCTGTCAGACAAAAAGATAATTTGTTGTGTGAAAATGTATGGGTTCTACCGCCCTTTGAGTCAGTGGGTGAGCCCCACAAGCCATAATATCTGACCGGATGTTGCTTTTTTTCAAGTAATGAAACAACTATGGATCTCACCTGAAGCTCAAAAAGGGGGGTTTGATTTTGTTACTGCAGGAACAGGTATGGAGTCTAGATGTTCCACAAAAGAGTCAAAGGGTAGACTCCCTCTGAGGTTTAATAATGATTATGTAATGGGATAGAAAAATATTATGTTAATTGGTTTATGCTTTTGTTTGGTTTCAAGTTGTGTCTGTCATATATGTTTTGTTCTGTTCGGCAATGCCACAGTGATGGCAGGGTTTAACATAGAGGAATGTAAGGGAAGTAAAGGGATGGGTCACATTTGGTTGGTGGTGCAAAAGTTTACTGGTGCAAATGTTTACATCCCCCTGGCTCTTAATGTAGTGTGTTGTCAGCATCAGTAAATGTTTGCACCTTCTTTAACAGTTGTGTATGAGTCCCTCAGATGTCCTCAGTGTGAAAAGATGGATCTCATAGAACCACTGTTGGAAAGGGGTCAAATATGCAGAAGATGCTGGAAAAGCAAAGAATATGCAGGACCTGGATGATTTTTCTGAAGAACAATGCGCTAACAGTAAAGCTACTTTGTGACAATGTCCATTGTTAAAATATACGAATAAAATTGAACTGAATTGAATGATTACGGTTTCTTTATAAACACACAGAATTATCTCTCCTACTCATGTTGAACTCTTGAACTTCATTACACTGGTACAAGCAACAGGTGAAGAGGACGGCCCTTTTCAATTATCCACCAATCAGTGTATTAGTTCTCTTGTAGCCAGGCAGAACTACTTGCGTGGCCAATAACACCAAAGAAAGACCTGAGTGAGCTACTTTAATGAATCATAATTTTTAATTCATTACACTTGAAATCTTAAGTATTTTGTACTTAAATAAATTAAACAAACGTAGATTTTTGAGTAAAGTTAAAGGTCTTTATAATAATACAACAATTTTAAAGTCAACAGACATAGTTATATATATATATTACCAAAAGTATTCGCTCACCCATCCAAATGATCAGAATCAGGTGTCCTAATCACTTGGCCTGGCCACAGGT
>CM074946.1:4958758-4971848 GCA_037577455.1 Pangasius macronema
AGGAACTGAAGACAGTTGCAGTAGAGGCCTGGCAGAGCATCACCAGGGATGAAACCCAGCATCTGGTGATGTCTATGTATTCCAGACTTCAGGCTGTAATTGATTGCAAAGGATTTGCAACCAAGTATTAAAAAAGTGAAAGTATGATTATTATTCTGTCCCATTACTTTTGGTCCCTTAACAAGTGGGAGGCACATTTTTCATTTGAAATCCATTGTGGTGGTGTATAGAGCCAAAAATGTTACAATTGTGTCGAAGTCCCAATATTTATGGACCTGACTGTATATGGCAGGCTTCATAAATGCTTGTCAGAATTGGCATTTAGTCCTTTAGTGCCCATAATTTTACTGTAGTTCTCAAAACATTTTGTTGAGAAAATATCTGAGGGAATCATCTGGAGTTATATGTCCTTCTGTGTTGAGTTATTTGTAAGTGATGGAAAAAGAAAGTGAAACCTTACCTTGCATTCACACTAGTGGGTGACAAAACAACAGGTACATTTTAATTTCTGCACTGAGCCATGACCACCAGTACTGACAACATTACAGCATGAAAAGATACTTGAAATTTTTTTGAATGTATGGAAAGTAGTAATAATTCCTTGACCTGCCTCTATGGTGTGAGTTGCCATACTGTATGTCCCCCCCAATTCTCTATTCAGGTCCTTGGTTTAGTTCTGATTCAATAGTGCATGTAAAAATGGGAAAATCTTACTTTTATCTTTTTCTGGGGTTTATTACACTATTAAAATGCATTTTAGTAACACACTGTTGTTGTATGTATACATGGCTCCAGACTAACATTTTTCAGAACTGTCCCAGAAATGTGCTGAAACTTTCTACCCCAAGCTGAAAACTGACTGTCCTGAATAATAAATTCTTTTTGTGTACAATACTATTACATTTATTTCTCTGTTTAATTTCATGTACTGCAATAACAACCCTCAATACTCAAAGGAGGGAATAGAGAGATAAATGCAGTAAATTCAACCCATTATAGGTAAGATATGCTAGGCTGCAAATTACTTTAATATGCTTACAAAAAGCACTTCATTTTAGCATGTGCGTGATTTGACACTTTCTCTCTCTACTGATGTTTCAGTTTGTTCTAACATTCGAAATAGCCTGCTCCTTTCTCTCAGCTTTGGACACACTGTTACGGCTGTGTCATTGCCGTACACTCACATTTTACACAGGACTAGTATAACCTAGGTTAACCACACTGGGATTTGATCAGGGAATAGTCGATACCATTGCATTGACATTTATGACTTTAATGTCTGTCATACAGATTAATATACAACTAATTATATGAATAAGCATTACCAGCCTGCTCATGGGAGACACAACTTGCGGAAGAGCTGAAAGAGTACTTTCCATCACCAGCTAAATTAAACAGACAGTTAGGTAACTTACCTCCCTAATCTAGCCACCTAGTCACTCAACACAGTGTGGCTTAGTTTTAATAGTGTATTTTTGTTCACATTTTTTACCTTGTCATTGTTTTTTTGTTTTTGACTGCTGGCACATTGACATCCGTTTCAGGGGCCTCATTTATCAACTGTGCACATGCATAATTTTGTATGTAAACTGTACGCACAGTTCTGTGCATTTACATTTATGGCATTTGGCAGACACCCTTATCCAGAGCGACTTACATTTATTTCATTGTTACACAACTGAGCAGTTGAGGGTTAAGGGCCTTGCTCAAGGGCCCAGCAGTGATAGCTTGGCGGTGCTGGGGATTGAGCTCGTGACCTTCCGATCAGTAGTCCAATGTCTTAACCACTGAGCTGCCACTATGCGTTTTGCTTATGTGTGAAGATGTGCGTATATTTCCATACACTCCTGACCATGCATATGCATGTTCAGGCTGACTCTGTGGTGCTTCGACAGTATATCAAGTTCTGTCATATCAGCATAATTGAGAGAGCAATTGCTGATTTCAGTGATCACAAAATGCAGACAGATGACACAGATGGAATGTGAACTCAAATCGTATAAAAGGCATATTTAAAAATAGATTGGGATTGCAGTGTAGACTTTCAGCTTTAATTCAAGGGATTTAACAACTATATTGCATTAACTGTTTAGGAATTACTGCTATTTTTTTATGTTGTCCCTACATGTTCACAGGCTCAAAATTAATTGGACAATTGACTAAGCAGTTTCATGGACAGGTGTGGCCTGTTTCCTTGTTATTTCATGACAAATTAAGGAGACAAAAAGTCTGTAGTTGATTCCAAGTGTTGAATTTGCAATTTGAATGAATGCACTGGTGAGCTCAGCAACACCAAAAGGCTTGGAAGACCACAGCAAACAGCTAAAGTGGATGATTGTAGAATTCATTCCTTGGTGAAGAAAAAACCCTTCACAACATCCAGCCAAGTAAAGAATACTCTGAAGGAGGTAGGCGTATCATTGTCAAAGTTTACAATCCAGAGACACTTTCATGAATGTAAATACACAGGGTTTACCTCAAGATGCAAACCACTGGTAACACTCAAGAACAGAAAGGTCAGATTAGACTTCTGGCCAGTTCTGGAACAAGAATCTTTGGACTGATGAAACCAAGTTAACTTGTACCAGAATCATCTGTCAAACATGGTGGAGGCAGTGTTATGCATGGGCATGTATGGCTGCCAGTGGAACTGGGACACTGGTGTTTATTAATGATGTGATTGCTGATAAAAGTAGCATGATGAATTCTGAAGTCTTTAGAGCTACACTCTCTGCTCAGATTCAGTCAAATGCTGCAAAGCTAATAGGACAGCACTTCTCAGTACAGATGGGTAATGAACTGAAACATACCATGAAAGCAACCCAAGAGCTTCTTAAGGCAAAGAAATGGAATGTTCTTAAATGGCCAAGTCAGTCACCTGACCTCAACCGAATTGAGCATGCTTTTCACTTACTAAAGGCAGAAAGACCCACAAACAAGCAGCAACTGAAGGTGGATGTCTTAATCGCCTTGCAAAGCATTTCAACTCAGCATTTGGTGATGTCTATGGGTTCTAGACTTCAGGCACTCATTGACTGCAAAGGATTTGCATGTAAGTAGTAAAAATACTTATACATGCTTATATTGTTAGTTTGTCCAATTACTTTCGAACCTATGAAAATGGAGGGACTATGTAAAAGATGGGTGTAATTCCTAAACGGGTAAGGCAATATTTTTGTTAAACCCCTTGAATTAAAGCTGAAAGTCACTTCAATCACATCTTGATTGTTTCATTTCAAATCCATTGTGGTAGTATACTGGGGCAAAAATACAAAAATTGTCACTATCCAAATATTTATGGCCCGACCATATGGCACTGTTTCTTTATGCATACGAGTGTGGCCATGCACAGGCACGTCAATTTAGAATGTGTGGGATTTATCAGTGGCCAGAGAGGAGTATGTGTGTATGCATGTGCGATAAATAACAATTTTCTTGTGCATAGGGGCAAGTCTTGCACACAAAATTGGTACTTGCTTTATGCACGCTTTGATAAATGAGACCCCAGGTCTTTTTAAAACTCACAGCATCGCTGATAGCCACTATATGGAATAGGTTTTCCACTTACCATATTGTTGCCGTGGGAACCGGAGGAGAGTGTGACATTTGAATCTCCACAGGTGACCGACATGGTGATCCACCAAACACAGCTTAGAAATAGGCACTTTTTTGTGGAAAGCTTAAAAAAAAATACTACCATACCACAAACATTAATGCAACATTATCGCATGCAGCATTATTGTCCCGAAAGTGAGTAAAAAGAGATTTTAGATGGTGTTAGTTTGCAGCCTTGCAGCCCAGTTTACATTTTGGATGTACTCTAAAACAATCAGGTCACTTCACTTTCTCATTTGAAGTTATAAACAGTTGAACAGTGCACACCCACAGTTTTTAGCCACAAGAGGCAAGCTGGGCACAGCATTCATGACTTGTCACTTCCTGTGAAAGTAGGGGAATATTGAAACCTCCTTTATTAGCATTAACTTCAATCTAAATATTTCTGTAGCCCCCTATTTCTGTGAAGCAGTTATAATATTTTTTGTTCTTTCCTCTATACAAATCTAACTAACCCTTCTTAACCCTAGGTATATTTCTGAAATGCTTTGATTGAACAATGTGCTTCAAAGTATTTATACTTGGGATTAAAGTCGGTTTCCTAACTTGATTATTTTAAAATGTTTTCTTCTTTAAAATCTGTCTTCTTTCTTTTTGATTTACTACTGTTTTTGAATTGTTGTCACTTTGTGTGAAGCAACCTCTTTCTGGTTTTAGACTACAAAATCATTCTTTTGTGGTCGAATATCCTACTAAAACTTAATTGTTTTCTTAATGATTTCAAATTATCCAAATTGTGAGGTGATTTAACCCCATACAATACACTCTGACAAAAGGTCCCTTTTGGACTAAAAAGGCTCATTCTAACTGAGCTCAGAGTCAGGTCTGTTTTCTAACCTTACTCTCTCAATTTGTACCAATAATGTCTGTTTATGTAAGTAGTCATGGCTAATTGTCGATCTTTTTCCCCCCATAATATGCTCCACATCTCAGGTCTCCAACTTGATGGCTACCAATGAGGTCTTGCTGGAGCAAAATGCTCAGTTCCGCAGCCAGGCAAAGGTCATGACCTTGTCCTCAACACCTACACCATCAGAACAGAGCCTTGCCCCACCTGTCGGTTCAGTGAGCTCCTACAACCATGGCATTGCACAGACTCGCACAACTTTGAGCAGCGCTGGACTACAGCCACGTGCTGTATCCCAACAGGAACTGGTGGCACCTGCTGGTGCCCCTGCTGGTGCTCCCCCAGCCAATGCTGCACCCCCACCTGCTGCACCCCCGCCTCCTCCACCCCATTTGAACCCTGAGATCGCTCCACTCTCTGCTGCCCTTGCCCAGACCATTGCACAAGGTATGGCACCACCTGTTTCCATGGCACCTGTGGCAGCCTCTGTGGCCCCGGTTGCTGTCTCCATGGCACAGCCGCTCCCGGGCATCACCATGAGTCATGCCACCACGCCAATGGTGTCATACCCCATTGCCAGTCAGAGTATGAGGATCACCACCATGCCACATTAACACAAACCCAAATACATGCAATAATTCCTTTTATCTTTAAACTATTTTTCTCACACCCAGAGTTGTGTAACTGGTGCAATTTTACAAAAGAAGTACTGTATACAGTATCTACATAAACAGTTTCTCTGTGGACATTTCAGAAATGGCTAACACAACACCAGCAACTTGTGGAAACTGCAAGCCCATACTTTTTTTCTTAATAATTTATCAGACTCATTGGTAAACATGACCAGTTTCCTATATTCCATACAGTTCTTTGACAGAGAGACTATGAACTAGTTAACTGTTTGTGCTAAAGGCACATATTTTTACATTTTGAATGGACAACATGGACTTTTGTCAGGAAAAAGTTGTGCATTGGCTTCTTAGAAAGAGGTTGTGAATCTGTTAACTCTTAGCTTTGATTGGCTGATTGTTTAGCTGATTTTGTTCTGTGTGGTCTCATTCTTGATCTTTTTTTGCACAAACTGAATAAAGAATCAACCGGTATAAAATCTGTGGTCATTATTTCATGTGGTTGTGTACACTGTATACATGGTGCCAGCACAAGCTTATCAGTGTGATTCTACTGTTTATATAACAGTATACACTATATATGGACAAAAGTTTATGGACACCTGACCCTCACAGAATGTGTCAGCCCTCCCCGAACTGTTGCCCAAACTTGGAAGCACACACATGTCTAGAATGTCTTTGTATGCTGTAGCAATTAGATTTCCTTTCACTGAAACTAAGGAGCCCGTACTTGTTCCAGCATGATGATGCCCCTGTGCTCAACGTGAGATCAATGAAGACATAATTTTTTCAAGGTTGGTATAGAAGAAATTGAGTGGCTTTGACCGAACCTTGATCTCAACTGCACCAAACACCTTTGGGATGAATTGGAATGACCCAACTTCTTGCGGCTTTTTTGCAGCTAAAATAGCCATATTCTAAAATCTGTTGGAAAGCCTTCCCAGTAGAGTGGAGGCTGTTAAAGAAGCAAAGGGGAACAACTCAATATTAATGCCCACAGTTTTGAAATGGGATGTTCAGTACTCAGGTGTTCACTATATGGCCAAACGTATGCGTATATACAATGGATATATAAAATGTCTACACACCCCTGTTAAATTTGCTGGTTTCTCTGATGTAAAAAAAAAAGTTAAACCAACATGAATCATGTTTCTATTATAATATAGATTAAGATGTTTTGGACATGTTCAGAGGAGGGAGAGTGAGTATATTGGTAGGAGAATGTTGGACATGGAGCTGCCAGNGAGGTATATGGAGGTAATAAATGAGGATATGAAGCTAGTGGGTGCAAGTGTTGAGGATGCAGAAGATAGGGAAAGGTGGAGAGTGATGATTCGCTGTGGCGACCCCTGAAGGGAAAAAGCCGAAAGAAGAAGAAGTTTCTTTTATAATATAGTACTTAGACTTTTTTGGGTACAAGTCTACCAACTTAGCACATCTTGAGTTGGCAATTTTGTTCCACATTATTCCATGCAAAATTGCTCTAAATCTGTCAAATTGCATGGGGATCTCCTGTGCACAGCCCTCTTAAAGTAATTCCACAGTTCTTTGATAGGTTTTAGATTGGGGCTATTCCAAAACATTCCTTTGTTGACCTGCAGGTTGTGTGCTAAAATAGATTGGTATTTGGAGTAGCCCATGGTTCCCTCTATCTTGAGTATTGCCCCAGGCCCAGATGACAAGAAACAACCTCATAGCATGATGATAGCACCACTGTGCTTCACTGTGGGTATGGTCTAATTTGGGTGATAAGCTGTCTTGATTTCACACCAAACATATTTTAGCATTATGCCTCAAATGTTTTTTTTTCCATGTGAAAGTGCTTCTGTCTACTCCATAGCCCAGACGTGAAGAATACAAGAGATCTTTGTCACATGCAGGACATGACCAGTACTTGCCAAATATTCCTGTAGCTCCTTTAATGTTACCGTAGGTCACGTGGCATCCTCCCTGATATGTTTTCTTCTTGTCTTTTTGTCAATTTTGTATTGACCTCTTGTTCTTGGTAATGTCACTGTGGTGCCCCATTTTCTCCACTTGATAATGGCCTTTATGGGTGTTCCATTGTACATTTAATGTTTTGGAATTTTTTTTTGTACCCCTCTCTTGATTGACACCTTTTGACTATGTGATCTCTTGCATGTTTTGTCAGCTGTTTGCAGACCATGGCTTCAGCAGTCAGATAAGTCCCAGAAATTGTTAAGAAAATCCTGCAGAAACAGATAATCTTTATTTGGGGTTAATCAGTATCACTTCATTGATGGCAGGAGTGTGATTATTATTTTTGAATATGACTTAAACATGAATGTGATTGATCAGTTATGAACACAGTCACATGCCCCATTATAAAAGGGTGTGCACACTTATGCTACTATGGTTTGTATGTATTGTATGTTTATTCTTTTTCTTTTTTCCCCTCAAACAGTTCAGTTTTTCACTCAAATTTTGTTGGTTGCTATATCACATTAAAGGTGTATGAGATGATTTATCTTGGTTTAATTTTTTATATCACAAAAACCTTGTGTAGACATTTTATATATGTGCGGTTCTCTAACTGTGGTCTTTTGAATCTTCTTTGCCTCCATCTCCTTGCTTTATAAGGTGAACCATTCTCCATACAACAATGACGCTTCCATTTTATTAGGCCACACTTATCTTGTTATCCCACCTTGTTAGTATACAGTTAGGAAGTATAGTTTTATTGTTCATTCACAACATATCCAGCTTCCTTAACGAACTATTCTCAACTCAGCAGTAATATGTGGGTGCTTAAAAACCTTAGCAATGCTTCAGGACAAAGCATAAACATAAAGAGCTTTATGGGGGGTCATGAGTGGTACAACAGAAAAGTGTTCAATTCAGTTCAATTCAATTTTCTTTGTATAGTGCTTTTAACAATGGAAATTGTCACAAAGCAGCTTTACAAAAATAAATACATTCAAAAAAGATTAAATCAAAATAAATTGTAAATGTGTGAATATATCCCTAATAAGAAGGCCAGCGGCAACAGTGGCAAGGAAAAAACTCCCTGAGACGATACGAGGAAGAAACCTTGAGAGGAACCATCATCAACGGATAGTGCAATATTTTTGGCAGTGCATGCTGTTTCTGGATTTCTATTCAATTCAATTTTATTTTTATTGTCTTTTAACGATGAACATTGTCACAAAGCAACTTAACAGAAATATATAAATTACAAATATAAAATTTAAATATATAAATTTATCCCTAATGAACAAGCCAGAGGTGCCAGTGGCAAGGAACATCTCCTTGAGACGACATGAGGAAGAAACCTTGAGAGGAACCAGACTCAAAAGGAAACCCATCCTCATCTGGGTGATAACGGATAGTGAAGTTATAAATAAATCCCTTCTGTAACTGTGTACTACATGGACAAATAGTGCAATTGTGCAACCAGTAAATTCATTACAGTTTTCACATGAAGTCCAGTTTGTTGAACCTATCCACTGTCCACTGATGGAGACCTGAGTACAAAATTGCTCGTGGCAACTGCAGCTCCAAAGCCACCACAGCAATCGCAGTCCCAAACCATCACATTACAACTCCCCATATGAGGTCTCCAAGTGGCACCATCCCCAGCAATCCCAATTATCTTCAGGCCATCCATGTGGGGCCACCCCCAGGTGCAGCGAGCGATCTCAACCGATGAGAATTCCAACCAAAAGTAGAGCATTAGGATGGATCAGTCAGGTCTGGAGAGCAGAAGGGGTCAGGATCACTGGTATCTCAGGAGTAGCATGTGTAGCTCAACAGGGAAAGACAGAGAGAGAAGGAGAGAGACAGAGGGATTGTTAGGTAAGCTTCTGTCCCGTAATGGTTAAGGACAATGTACTTTGTGTACTTATCGTTCACCCTATCGTCAGGTGATCATAAGTTTGAATCCTGATGATGCCACATCCATCTGTGGCCAGGAGCGAGAAGGGAGCAAAATCGTCTGTGCTCTCTGGGAGGGAGGAATGGCAATGTCAGTCACAGCTACACTAGCCTATCATGGCCATCTGTGACCCTGGGACGACATGAGGAAGACACCATGAGAACAAAAAGGGAACTCCTCCACTTCTGGGTGGCACCAGATAGAGTGATTGAGTAATTACTATTCCACAACTGTACACTGTATAGTCTAACAGTCAAACAGAATATTTTGAAAGGATCTTCAGTACGAGCAATCATTTTTTTTATTTCATTACAGTTTTTAGCTTTAAATCTATAGTACCCAACTGAAGTTATTCAGTGAATGGATGAGACTTAAGGGGGTATAAACTGTTTTCAGTAAGTGCAATCTTTAGACTATCCAAGTAAGCCCATCCACAGTAAACTTTAGGATATCCGTATGATACTATCCACAGCAATCTCATGGCAATCTTTTAGGCTATTCATGTGGGGTTGTCTTTAGCAGCAGAGACTGATTATCAGGTGAAGGAAGCTCCAAGCAGAAGTAAAGCATCAGGAAGGGCCAGGCAGGCACAGTTCAGTTCAGTTCAGTTTTATTTGTATAGCGCTTTTAACAATGTACATTATCACAAAGCAGCTTTACAGAAATAAATGGATTAACAAAAAATATATTCTAAATATTTGAATTATAGAAGTCAGGGTCAGGTACCAGCATCTCATCAAGTGTTACTCTGCCCTGTGATGCAGCATGAGCGGCAGTTTTAAAAGTAGCAGTTGGCTGGCTTCACATGTTTTAGAGGAAGCATATTAGCCTTCACCCTCTTTGGTTGGTATTTTTACTTTGCTATATTTAGATATTGAATATCTCTATAAACTACTACATTAAATCAGTTTACATAAAGAGGAGGAGTGAGCAGAAGTGGACTTAATATAGTTTCTGTTGTTGGGATGGATGGATGGATGGATGGATGGATGGATGGATGGATGGATGGATGGATGGATGGATTCATTCCTGAGTTATACCAGTACCAGTACAATAAACAGGAAATTTCAAGGACACAATGTACAGAGAACACAGATTACAGTACCCATACAGCAGTAAACTAAGTAAATGAAACAATAAAACATTAAAAATTAGTAACATTAAAAAATAGAATGCTGTGTAGCAACAAAAGTAAGAAAAGTGCTTGTAATGGAGGTGATGATCGTAAGGTGATTGTCATTGTCACTGTCAGAATGTGAAAAAGAATAAATAATAAAAATAAATGCAGTTTGGCAGAATGTGAAAAAGGTTGCGTTATTGCACAGGATGAGTTATACAGTCAGATAGTCATGGGTATGAAGGACCTCCTTTACCCCTCTTTGCTGCACCATGGCTAGATCAGACTGGAGCTGAAAGTTCATGGAGGGAGTGAGAGCTATCGTTCATGATGAGCAGCTGTTTAGCCAGCATTCTGTCGTGCGAATTCCAGGGAGTCCAAATTGGCCCCAATGACCTGTCTAGCTTTATTTGTTGGTTTGTCTAGTCTGCTAGAATCTCCTGTTTTGATGCTACAACCTCAGCATACTGCTGCATAAAAGATGGTGCCTTTCACAACCAACTGGTAGGGGTCAGTCCATCTCAAGTGGTCCAATAATTGTTGGTTGCTTGACCGTTTTTTTTCTTTCTTTTTTTTGAGTTATTATCTGTATGTATTGGCATTGCAAAGCCACCAGTTGTTATTATTTTATTTTTTTTATTTCACTTGGTTTAACCATGACATCCATCTTTGTGTCATGGCACACAACAAATTTTGGTTATACAGCTGTTTATAGAAACCTCAGTATCTCTCTATATTTTGGGGTGGTAATTCCATTTAATTGTGAATCATTATATTTGTGTAATAGTTCATTTGATGTGTTTCATTTGATTCTTATCACAAAAATGATAAGAATCTGATGTTAATTTTCCTGGCACCCAGCAAAAAGACAATTACAAGAAAATGGTTAAAGCCGGAGCCACCCATAGTTGAAGAATGGACAGATATAATACACAACATAAAGTATATGTGATAGAAAGACTTTCTTTATTCTTTAAAGATTCAGATAGAAGATTTTTTTTAATTTGAAAATAAATTGACTGAATATGTCAAATCCATATCATCAGACATTTATGGAATTGAAAAGTAGATTTTTTTACTGTATTGAAAATGGTATGCAATGGAATTTCTATAGGAGCTACAAGGAATTGACGCTCTCTGCAGAGTTTAGCTCCAAATTCACCTGCCTTTAATTTTCTACTAATATTAACAACCTTGGTTAGCTTGTTCAGGTGTGTTCCAGTTTAGTCAAGCCTTTTGTGAATATTTTTTTCTTAGGTAAAGGAGCAGATCTTGAGGGTTCATGGGCATAGAGTATTGCGGTGAACTGGAATGTTTGGATGCTGTCGCCACCCATTCTCACACGTTCACTCAGGTTTGTTGATGGTGGAGTGGCTGGCTGCTTTATATCCCAGGGCGACCTTCATGTCTGTGTTACTTTCTGGCCCTCCCTTTTAGTTATGCTGTCATAGCTAGTCTTGCTGGAGTCCCTGCTTGCGCTGTGCACACAAAGTATGTTGTCCTTAACCAACATGACAATAAGCATACCTAGTAATCTGTGCTGCTCTGTGTAGCTGCACATGGATATCCTAAAGATACATGAGATTACTGTGGATGGTACCACTTAGAAACTATGAAGATGGCTTTAGGACTGCCATTGCCAAAAATGGTTTTGTACTCAAGTCTGCATCAATGAACAATTTGATAACTTCAACAAAATAGACTTCATGTGAAAACTATGATGAATTTTTCTGGTTACACAATTGCACTTTTGAACATGTATACAATTATAGAAGGGAATTATTTGCACTATCCATTGTCACTCAGATGAGGATGGGTTCACTTCTGAGTCTGGTTTCTCTCAATGTTTCTTCCTCATATCATCTGAGGGAGTTTTTCCTTGCCACTGTCACCTCTGGCTTGCTCATTAGGGATAAATTTATAAGTTAAAAGTTTATATTCTGAATTTATATTTTTTCTGTATACCTGCTTGGTGACAATGTCCATTGTATAAATGTGCTATACAAATAAAATTGAATTGAACTGAATCATCTGCAAATGGATGGGTTAGTGGAGTGCTTTAATCAAACACTTAAGAACATGATTTGTAAGTTCATTCACAAAGATATCTGAAATTGGAATATTTGGAAGCCTTATTATTTGCAGTCTGGGAGATACCCCAGGCCTTCACAGGGTTTTCCCCTTTTGAATTATTATATGGACAGAAGCCACGCAGAGTGTTTGATTGAAGAAAACTGGAAGAGTGGTCCAATGCCCAGTAAAAATGAGATTCAATATACACTCACCGGTCACTTTAGGTTATCCAGTCAGCCAATCATGTGGCAGCAGCACAATGCATAAAATCATGCAGATACAGATAATGAGTTTCAGTTATTGTTCACATTAAACATCAGAATGGGGGAAAATGTGATCTCTGTGACTTTAACCGTGGCATGATTGTTGGTGCCAGATGGGATGGTTTGAGTATTTCAGAAACTGCTGATCTCCTGGGATTTTCACACACAATGATCTCTATGTAAATATACATAGTGCTGTATATGTTTGTCTGTCTGGAGGAGGAGGGTGAGGAAACCATACATCAATTCACTTAAAATGAATATAAAGGAAAGCGACCAGTTTATACCAAGTCTGGATGCAAGTGTGTTATTTATTCCATCAGTTTACACCAAACCTGGTAAAATACAGTCTTCTGCATTCTTAGTGAGTAGGTCAATCTTTCTATAACAAAAATGGCATCTATTCAATTGCTAATCTGTGGAGGTTCTGGAGATTTCTTATTTCTTAGTTATTGCTTTTTTACTTGCAGCTAACAACATTCTCAATAATTTTATATCACTTTTTTAAGTCCAGGTGGACATTTCCTCGATACAGAGATTAAAATTCAGAAGGGATATTAATTTGTAAAATTGTAGATACACTATATTACCAAAAGTATTCGCTCACCCATCCAAATGATCAGAATCAGGTGTCCTAATCACTTGGCCTGG
>CM074946.1:5008737-5021844 GCA_037577455.1 Pangasius macronema
GCCAAAGAGGAGGTATATGGAGGTAATAAATGAGGATATGAAGCTAGTGGGTGCAAGTGTCGAGGATGCAGAAGATACGGATAGGTGGAGAGTGATGATTCGCTGTGGCGACCCCTGAAGGGAAAAGCCAAAAGAAGAAGACTCTGTTTATTAATAGAGAGTCGAGGGTGGCTGATCTGTGCTCGCAGATAGCTTTGTGTGATTGCAGATCACAATACCTTGGACTCTCTGTAATAAGCATGGTTGCTAACACCACTCTTTCACTCTCTCTCTATTAATGATTCTGTTTAAACTCCATGTCCTTGATCTGCTTACATGCCAGGCACCAGTTAGGGAAAAATATCTGCCCAGTTGTTTTTATATATATATATATATATATATATAAACAACTGGGCAGATATTTTTCCCTATATATATATATATATTTATTTATTTTCATTTTTCTTGTTTACCTCTGTAGGGTGTACTGCGTATCCACCTGCTGGAAGCTCAGAATTTGATTGCAAAAGACAACCTTATGGGGGGCATGGTGAAGGGGAAAAGTGATCCCTATGTTAAGATCAACATTGGAAACAACACTTTTAAGAGTCATGTCATTAAGGAGAATCTCAACCCCACCTGGAATGAGATGTATGAGGTAAGCAGACTGTGTTTTGGCTATGGTTATGCTAGTAAATAACAGATTTTGATTTAATGGTAAAGGTGAAGTAATAAGGTCAAGTCTAAGATTAATATTCCCAATGATTCTTGCAGCTGGTTTTGTCCTCGGAGTCAGCTTCGGAAGTCCGCGTAGAGGTGTTTGATAAGGACTTGGATAAAGATGATGTTCTAGGAAGGTATGTAGACTACAATTAACATGTACAGAAAACTATTGACAGGAGTGCAAGATTTTATGTTTATATGTCTTTAAGACTATTAAAAGACCAACATAAGTCTTTTGCAAACATCACAATATGTCTTTATGTTAATGAAATATGATGTGATATTTTTTCAACAGGTTTCAGATCAGCTTGAGTGAAATCATTGAGGCTCAATACATTGACAAGGTCAGTCTTTAACTGTATCGTTAAGGCTTTAAATGACTTCATTAATTTTTGAATCTCAAGAACACAGATTCATTAATATACGTAGATACATATATATAACAATTCTGTATGCCACTGTTAAAATTGCAGGTTTTTGTGATGGAAAATGAAACCAAGATAAATCATGTCAGATCAAAGAAAAAGAAAAAACTTAATAATCTGTTATAAGTGTGCACACCCCTTAACTAATACTTTGTTAAAGCACATTTTGCTTGTAATACAGCAGTCAGTCTTTTTGGGTAAGAGTCTGCCAACTTAGCAAATCTTGATTTGGCAATTTTATTTCACTCTTTCTTGCAAAATTTCAGATCTATCAAATTGTGAAGGGATCTTCTGTGTACAGCTCTCTTCAAGTCATTCTACAGGTTTCTCTGGGCTCTGACTGGGCCATTCCAAAACATTGATCTTCTTCTGAAGCCATTCCTTTATTGATTTAGATTTGTGCTTAGGGTTGTTATCGTTCTGGAAGGTGAAATTTTTGTTCATCTTCAGCTGTTCAACAGAGGCCCTCAGGCTTTGTACCAAAATAGATTGGTATTTGGAGCTATCCATGATTCCCTTTCCTATCTTTTGAGTAGAACCCCAGTCCCAGCTGGAGAGAAGCAGCTCCATAGCATGACGGGGCTAAAAATAGAAACAAAGCATGTTAATTGCTCAGAATGGATTTTTTTTATGGGACAAAACATGCTTGGGCAGTTGTCAGTATATCTGGGCACAGACAACGTTCGTGTTTGTTTATGCCATGCTTTTTTCCCTCGTTTCTCAGTGGTTTACTCTGAATGACGTGAAACATGGACGTCTTCATCTGGTTCTGGAGTGGCTCCCCACAGTAACAGAGCCAGATAAACTGCAACAGGTACATATGGTATTTAAAAGTCTAATTTACACAGAATTGTAGTCATAAATAGAGTTTTATTTGACATTTCAAATTAATTAATACAATTTTTAGGCACTGGACTTGCAGTCCATCTCCTACGAGAATAAAGCCTCACCCTCTGCAGCCTTGCTGTTTGTTCTTGTTGAGAAAGCTCATGCGCTGCCAGTGAGTAACAAACACACACACACACACACACACACACACGTAAACATTCACCCTTTCACCACACATTATTATGTGTAGATATCCATGAATGTTGCTGTGTTTACTATCTATTTATTAACTGAAAGCTTACGTCCACTCACTGAACATTTAGTCATTCATGCATTTATCTAATCAGCCAATCGTGTGGCACAGTGCAATACATAAAATCATGCAGATACAGGCCAGCAGCATAGGGTACTGTTCACATCAACCATCAGAAAGGGGAAAAATGTGATCTCAGTGATTTTGACTGTAGCATGATTGTTGGTGTCACACAAGCTGGTTTGAGTATTTCTATAACTGCTGATCTCCTGGGATTTTCATTTACTCAGAATTGTACAATAAAGAAAAAACATCCAGTGATCGGCAGTTCTGTGGACGGAAACACCTTGTTGATGAGAGAGGTCAATGGAGAATGGCCAGACTGGTTTAAACTAAAAGAAAGGCTACAGTAACTCAGATAACCACTCTGTACATTTGTGGTGAGCAGAAAATCATCGCAGAATGCGCAACACATTTTTGGACTACAACAGCAGAAGACCACATCAGTTTCCACTTCTATCAGCCAAGAACAGAAAGATGAGGATGAGGCACAAGCTCACCAAAACTAGATAGTTGAACACTGGAAAAAAACATAGCCTTCTCTGACACACACTGAGGTTGGAACAGAATTTGGTGCCAGCAGCATGAATCCATGGACCCAACCTTCCTTGTGTCAGCAGTCCAGGCTGGTGGAGGTGGTGTAATGGTGTGGGGAATGTTTTCTTGGTACACTTTGGGCCCGTTAATATCAATCAGTCATCGCTTGAATGCCACAGACTGAATATTGTTGTTGACCATGTGCATCCCTTCATGGTGGCAATTTACCCATTTTCTATTTGCAGCATGAAAGTACACTTGAAAAATCTGCAGGTGTTGTGTGATTCAATAATGTCAACATGGACCAGAATAACAAAGGAATGTTTCCAACATCTTGTGCAATCCATACTATGAATAATTGATGTTTTGAGAGCAGAGGGAGGCCATACCCAGTATTAGTGTAGTGTTCCTAATAAATTGTTAGGTGACTCTACATACATTAGCTAAAATTCACAGAAGGTGAGTAGAATTGCATGAATAGTTGACTCAATTCAGTTTCAAAATGTGTATGTGTGTAGAAGGTGAAGGGTGGGAAGGAACCTAAAGCTGGAGCAGAGCTTGTAGTCAGTGGAACCTCTTATAGAAGCAAGGTAGGTCTTAATTAATTGTTAACTATTAAATGAGGATTTGTTAATTTTAGATTTTAACTAACTTTTGTTATATCCCAAAGTTGTGTGATCGCTCTATCTCTCCTCATTGGGGCGAGATGTTCCACTTCCTGATTAATGATCCCAGAGAAGACATTCTTCTTATTAAGGTAATTTGGACTTTATGGATGTTGGATTCTGTAGACAAAGAATATCAAAAGTTTACTTACTTATCATAAGTTAACTTTTCTTACTCTTCTTTCTCCTTTCTTCCCTTCACAGCTCTCCAGTGGGTGGGATCAGCCACTGGGTTCCCTGGTTCTACCAATTAAAGAGCTTCTGTCACAACAAGATCTGCTGCTGGACCAGTGGCAGAATCTGGATGGCGCTTCACCTGAAAGTCAAATCCTACTGAGAGCACAACTCAAGGTAAAACACATTAAAATCTATAGAACTTGTACTGTGCTGGTGTTGTCTGCATGTATACTAATGTTACAGAGTAGATTGACATGGCGCCTGGAACATGCTCCATAAAATGGTAACATGGTGACACAGCGGGTAGCATTCCTGCTTCACAGCTCCAGGGTACTAGGTTTCATTCTGATTTCTGGTTGTTATCTGCAGAGTTTCTGTGCATGTTCTCCCTGTGTTCATGTGGGTGTTCTCCACTTAGGTGTGAATGTGTGTGCATGGTGTCAATGGCATTCCATCGAGGGTGTATACTTCTATACTTTGAAATGTCCCATGTATCCTTCTCAGTTCCCCACACTTAAGTAGTTGCTGTGAATATAATAGTAATAATAATAATAATTTTATTTTATATAGCGCCTTTCTGCAGACTCAAGGTTAATATGAAAATAGATAAACATGACAGCAGACAAAGAACAAAAGTATATTTTTGGGAAGAGAATTCCAGAGTGTGGGGGCAGAGATACAAAACGCTCGTCCACCAAACGATGCTAACCTGTGGCGAGGAATTAACAGTAGACCAATATCTGAAGAGTGTAATGTGCGAACTGGAGAATAAGTATGAATGAGATCAGAAATGTATGGGGGGACGAGACAATGAAGTGCTTTGAAGGTGATGAGGAGAATCTTGTATTGAATACGAGAACGAACGGGTAGCCAGTGAAGTCAGTGTAGGATGGGAGTAATATGAGAGGATTTCTTAGAAACCGTGAGAACCCTAGCTACAGAGTTCTGAATATATTGGAGCTTATTTAATGTTGTGTTTGGTAGACCATAGAAGAGAGAATTACAGTAGTCGAGTCGAAGAGATGAAGGCATGAACCAGTGTCTCAGCATCATTGATATTTAAGAAGGGACGTAAACGAGCAATATTACGGAGGTGAAAGAAGGCAGGTTTAGTGAGTGAAGAAGTGTAAGGCAGGAAGGAGAAAGAGGAGTCAACGGTGGTGGAAGGTTGAACCAAAATCCCAGCAATGTTAACATAATCAGCACAGAAAGGAGCAACATTTTTTGGTGAATCGACAAGTAGTAGATCCATTTTATCAGTGTTGAGTTTGAGAAAGTTACTGGTCATCCAAGCATTTATATCATTAATGCAGGCTGTTATGGAGTTGGTGGGAAAAGGAGAGTTATGTTGAGAGCTGATATAGACCTGGGTGTCATCTGCATAGCAATGGAAGTTTTATTACATAAAATGTATAAAATCTTATTTTGGGTTCCAGATTCTGGCATCAAAGATAGACAGAAAAGTTGAAAAGCCTACTGAAAAAAATCCTGAAAAGTCTGTTGAAAAGACTGTTGAAAATCCAGTGGAAAAACCTACCGGAAAAACTCCTGAGAAGTCTAATGAACCTGCAGAGCAGGCTACACAAAAGTCAACAGAAAAGTCTATGGGTGCAAACATTTCTACTGGTGGGCAAAGTGGAGGGAAAGCACCAGTCAGTGCTGAGCAGTCACTGACAACAGCCAATAGAGAGTTAAAACAAGAGACCAAGCCAACGCCAAGGTAAGTTCTAGAGCCTGGGTGATCTCCATCCTTGTTCTTACATACAGTGCTCTAGAGTTATTAACACCCTTCATGAAAATGGGCAAAGATACTGTATAAAAACATCATTCAGTGATATTTTGAGCTTGAACATACAGGGACATTGTGTAGTTTTATTTAAATATGCTTTTTAACACAACATTTTTAAAAAGTTTTTTCCACAAAACACTGGCTTCAAAATTATTGGCACCCTTACAATTCATATTTCATGATGCAAGCCCTACAGAAAATAACAGAATCTCACTGAGTCTCCTTTTGGTAGTGTTGGAAACATCTGTAGAGGGTCCACTCCTCCATGCAGAACATTTTTAGCTCATGTATGTGCTTAGGTACAGTATTTACATGTGGAATTCCCTCTTTAATTCAGACCACATGTTTAGAAACTCATATCCAGAGACTTAGAGGATCATTGCAAAACTGATTACTTTTAGTAATTACTTTCAGGGACCATAGCATGTTAAGAGAGGTCAAGCACAGGGAAGGGTGCTCAGGTATTTTACAATTTTTCATCAGATAAACAAAATCTAACAGAAAAGGTGACAAGAGCACAGATGCACTTTATATCTTTTGTTGTTGCGCACAGCCTGCCTTTCCAAGGTGTGCGAACATACAGGGAGTCTGTTTAGGAAAATGCATTTCCTGAGGCACAAGTCAGACACATAGCCATGTTCTTCATAAACTTTTTACCGCTTCATTCAAAAATGTATTAGTATTTTGCCCATTTTGATGGGTTGTCAGTAATCACTGGCATGTGGCATGAATGTTTGTTATGCTTACAAAATAACTAATAAGCACATGTATTTATGTGTCTCCTTTCATCAGGCTCAATGAACTAGTGGCTTCTACAGTACCAGTAGCTGTATCACTTTCTGAAGACACACAGAAAGTACCGGCAGCAGATATCACTCATGACACAGGACTTGAGGCAAAGGTGTGTGTGTGTGTGCGCGTGTGCTCACGCCTGGGTGTGTGCGTGTGAAGGAGAGAGACAGTATGAATGAAAATATACAAACCATGTCTCATACTGTTTACAGGATTTGAGTAAAGCGTCCTCAGTGGAAGGAGCCAGTAAGGCTGTGAAACCAGTCACAGTAAGCGATCCAGCATGTACAGCCAATAATGAGCAACACATGGATAAGGCAGCTGATAAGTGAGTTAAAAGCGTCTCTACCTGAGATTTAATCTCTGTAGTACACCTTTTCTTGTCAAAGGACTTTGAATGAATTTTAGCAGTGTGGCCCTGTGTTGCTACACTCTTTTTAACACTTGTAGTACAAGGAGAGGACATATATATATGTATAGCAGGAGTGAAATTGAGTTGGCACAAAGCGCATTATAGTTGACATTACAGAGATTATTTCCTTTTAAGTATGAACTGAGTGATCAGATGCTTAATAACATACTATTTACCTAGCTAGCTGGCATAATAATGTGATGGAACTGTCAAGACTGTCATTTGCTCCTATTTGCCCTTTGGCTGTTCTAGAAATTGCATATAATTACAGTGGTTGGCTTGTGTATCATGGGCCTACTAGAAATGATTTTGAAATAGATTGGAGATTTTTACTGTTTTGGTTATAATTTGGATATTTACCTTTTGGATATAAAAATTTATTACTGATCAAATTCAGTCACTCTTTACTCTTAACCTCGGTGAAAGAATGAAAAGGATAAACTAAAGGTGATGCCACATAATCCCCGCATTCTCTTAACACTGCATGACAAACTATGTTACTGTTACTAAAAATTCATATTCATAAAAAGCTCATATTATTAATTTGATAAACACCCACACTACTTACTGACCAATTCTGTGTGAATCCAAGTTATGAATTTGTGGAAAGCTTAATACAGATGTTTTAGAAAAGGAGAAAATGAGGATTAAATATTTCACTTTTGCACTGAATATGTAGCAATCATTATTTCTGTATTTATTTCTCACACTTTTGTGCATTGGTCAGCAATTAGACTAGTATTTAACAGCAGATACCTCACATTGATTTCTATGTGTAAAGAAATGTCTGTGTATGTGTTTTATGTTTTTCAGTTCTCATGAAAAGGTTCATCCGACTGCTCCTGCTGCTGAAAAAAATACAGAAGTAACACATGTGCTACCTCAGCACACATGTTCTCACCCCGGCTTTGGCACCCAGGTGAGTAAATATGTAAATATTCCAAGCAAGTGACAAATTTCTTCTTCTTCCTCTTCTTCTTCTTCTTCTTCTATTATTATTATTATGGGGCCAAACACACAGTGCTTGGAACCCTATTGTTTTTGTTCGAATTTTCTTCTTCTTCTTTTTTTTCTCTAAAACTCTTCATGCAGACCAAACTATAGGTCCTACAGACATGAAACTTGTTCAGCTAATCTGCAAGTGGGTCTTTGATGATGACTCGTTTGCTTAAAAACATGGCCTTGTCTGGCCAATCAGATTTCAGCAGGCATTTGAGAGGGTACACAGTGAGCTATTGTCATGAAACTTGGCCGCCACATGTCAATCAATTCTAACAAGGTGTATCCTGATTTACTTAAACAGCTATAAGATAGGATTATCATTGACATATTGCCACCAAATTTAGTAGTTAGGGCCCGTATTCCAGCCCCTACTCAGCCAAAGGAAATGTCTCACCCACTAGAAGGGGGCACTATGCTAAATGAATTTACCTTTTGGTTTATATCTTTACAACTGTAGGGAATAGAGTAAAACTTATATCAGCAGAATTCCTGAGTCCTCCTGCATCGTTTTGTCATATAGTTAAGTACTTTTGGCTGGTATACTTTCTGCCACGTTTAATTACCTAAATTAAATTATATCTTTTTCAAACTAGGCCTTCAAACTAGTCCCTGTTCATGTAGTCCCCATTTATCTGATCAGCATAAAATATGAAATCTAAGCAAGTAGAAAGTTTGCTGAGAAAAACATCCTTAATAAATTTGATTCACCAAACTGTTTGGCTGCTAGAGATCAATGAATTTTAGGAAATTGTATGTATGTACTAAAGGAGCTGTATCTTCTGAATGCAAAGTCAAATTTCTAGGAAATTTACAATACATAGTCAGTAGGACACTCTTTGGCCACCTCTCAGATTTCATAAGAATTGGCCCATAGTAGGCTCTGTACCTAAAAAATGCGTACATCTCCTCAACCGTTTGACATACGCAGATGAAATTTGAAAGTTATTTTTTTAAATTAATACATTTGGGGAAGAAATATAGCCTACCAAAAAACTGCATACTAAGAAAATGGCAGAGTTTTAGACCCTGGGATGCGTGTGTGTGTGTGTGTGTGTGTGTGTGTGTGTGTGTTCCTCACCAGGAAAAGAGTCTATGGACATGTTTGTACTTAGCAATACAGAATCTGACTTTAACACCCCTGGATCATATGGATGCAATTTAGATATTCTGTTTTTTTAAAAAAATGTGTTTTTGTATGTAAAGCTATCAAAAATTAAGTGCATGTGTAAAGCAAGGTTTAGGGACATTTTTACTTGAATCAATTAACACCAACAACCCACTACGAAAGTCAAATAGGATTATTCTAAGAAAAGGAAGGGCAAATAGTGCCTATTCTGCATGAGTCCAGTGAGTGTGTTCAGCTTTTTTTTAACCTTACCAGTGTTGTAATGAGTTTCAAAATAATTAGCTAGAAGTGAAACTTGGGTGAGTGGTTTGCCTAAAAGTGAGGGGAAAATTAACTGCCCTGACCTTAAAAGGTGTTTGTAGGAGTATTCTGGTTGGGATCCTAATAGCTAAGGAAAACCAGTATCCTTCCAACTTTGTTTTTGGAGAAAAAGGTTTAATATAGCAGGATGCTCAATAAGATGCTGTTGTATAAGAAAAACACAGTTCTTACAGATTTTAATGGGGGTGGAATTGGATTCAAATACCTGTTTCTGAGGTGAAAAGTAAGCAAGTAAGAAAGAAGCAAAGAAAGAAAGAAGAGGCTGAGGTACCTTTAAGGTTTCTTGAAAGATTTTCCTAATTTTTCCACTGATTTCTCTCTGCAGGGGGTGCTGCGTATTCACCTGTTGGAGGCTCAGAATTTGATTGCTATGGACAGTTTGATGGGTGGTATGGTGAAAGGAAAGAGTGACCCCTACGTGAAGATCACTGTTGGGAACACAACCTACAAAAGTCATGTGATCAAAGAGAACCTCAACCCCACCTGGAATGAGATGTATGAGGTAGGAATTCTGGGGGTGTAACAGTGTGTTAGAATGTGTATTAATGAGCCTAAATTTTAACTAAAGACGAGGGATCTCATTTATCAGTTAGTGCATACATACAGTTTTGCATACACATTTTTATAAGTGAATAGAATGGGATTTATTAAGTTATTCTTGTGCACAAGGATGTGTGTACACTCACAGAGCACTTTATTAGGAACACTATACTAATACTGGGTAGGGCCTCCCTTTGCTCTCAAAACAGCCTCAAATCTTTGAGGCAAGGATTCCACAAGATGTTGGAAATATTCCTTTGAGATTCTGTTAAAAAAGATATTGAGGTGTTTTTTTTTATTTATACTTTATTGGGTTTTCTTATTCTTACAAGCAAGCAACAATGTAAAACATACATGTGCTCAGTCATTTAAACAAAAACTATTAACAAAGAAACACAAAACAAAATTTAATTAATTAGTAAAAATAATAATAATATGTACATACATACACACATAGAGAAAAAAAAATCTCCTGCAAAAAACTGTCATTGTTACTGTGACTATTAGTGCAATAATTTTCCTGCCTCACCACATAATTACAACTTATTGCAAAAGTTGAGAAATTTCCTCACTTAGAGTAGTAGATATCTATCCTTCCTTGCAAACAAAAGGAGAGTCTTTCGAAGGCTGCCACACGCCCTAAATTTGAGAGCCACTCATAAGTTGATGCTTTCCAGGAGATTTCCAGCCTCTCACAATGATACGTATGCCCAGCATCATGCAGCTCTGTAACCATTGTGATTCATCTTTTCTTATATGACTTGAAGGCCAGGGATCACCAAGAATATACAAACTGGGAGAGAAATTGAACTGGGCCTGTGATATCTTTGTGATATAATTGTGCACCTCTCTCCAAAAATACTGAACTTCTGGACATTGCCATAGGGCATGAAACTGCAGATACCTACAAATCTGATTGTTAGTTAAGCTGGATTTCTGTTTAAGTCTATCAAAGTGTATTAATGTAGCATCCTCATAAAGATCTTCAAAAGTGTTCTTTTTTTTTTTATCTGCTCACTCTTTGCATAGCACACGGGATCCACCTATTAACAATATTGAATTGACCCAAACGGCTGACAAAGGACTTAAAAAAGGGTTAATCTTCAAGATACGGGAGGCTTTCTTCTGGGCGGTTTAGAGATAGCAAATAATGGGATGATTATGGACTGGTAGGAGTAACTTTGTTATCAGTAGTGACCCAAACAGTATGTATGGGCAAACAGATTTTCCATAGCTTGTCAGCTAAAATTAAGGCATTTTCATGCCATGGCAGGTATTCTATATGTAAAATTTGGGAAATAGATTGCGCACCTTTAGCCTAAAAAGTTGAAACTGGAAAAGCTACTCAGGCTCCCAAATGGTGCAATAGAAGAGCATTTACCCTACCATCCAGAGATCATGAGTTTGAATTGCCACCGCTCCGATTCCTCCAAGTGTGTTTTGCTGCCTTGTGGTGCAGCACGAGCAGCAGTTTGAAAATATGTGTTTGACTGGCTTCATGTGTCTCGGAGTAAGCACGTGTTAGCCCTTACCCTCCTAGTGTTCATATGATACAATATGTGAGAGATGGCTGGTGGGCAGGAATTCGCAAGTGACCAAAGTAAGGAGAAAAATGAGAGGAAAAACAGAAAAGGCTACTCAGTGAATGTACCTCTAATTTGTGATGTCTGTTAAGCTTCTTGAATGGTATTGCAAGGTGGCCAGGTGGAACTCAAGGTTTTTTATTATGCAGGTCAGCACAGTAGGACTTTGTTTTCAGATACATGACTTTGTATACAGTTTAGAATGTGTATGGGATTTATCAATGTGTGATAATTTTTTTAAATGCCAGTTTCCTTACACACAAATTTAAAACTTGTTCTATGCATGTTTTTATAAATGAGACTTTGGAATGGTCTGCCCTGAACATTTTGCCTTTTTTTCACCATGCAAGTAATGTTTTTTTAGCACAAGGATATAGATGAGAAAATCATATTGGACTTTGTTTATGATTAATATTTTTATGATGATTTTTGTACTAGATGATTCTGACTCCTGACCCCAAACTAGAAGTGAAGTTTGAACTTTACGACAAAGACATTGACTCTGATGACTTCCTTGGAAGGTTAGTGGAGTCGCTGTCAGTATTGCATAGATGTTTCTCCAAATGTACGCACAGCTCAAATACACTCATACCTCAAACCCAAGACTTACATGTATGTCGTTGTACCAACTGACACTGTAAAAACAGCTGTGATAATTTAAAAAAATTATTAAAAATAACACAAAAGTAATTTAATTATGTATATTTTGTTATATAATTGTATATTCCAAATATGTCAAATAGATAACACATATGTCATGTAACTAACATATAAAATATGCAACAGAATGTGGCTCATTTATTTTACACATATATTTCCAGACACTATTTTGTGCACCACATTACAGAACAATATTTGCAGTTGACAGAATAACTATGTCAATCATTGAATATTGGAGAAGTGTTAAGAAACACTGGAGACCTAACAGAAAAGGACGAGTATGGTTGGAGAAACGTGGCTGACTCATAGTCATTAACAATACAGTTGAAATATTGTAGTCATTTAGTGCACATAATGGCTGAAAAGATGACTGCACCTGCCAGTACGATTAAGTCAGTTAATTTACTGCCAGTACAATGAATTCAGATTATTCAGTCTAAACAGTTCACATGAAGATCCATCATACAATACAATGTGGATTCTTATGAAGAGGTCAGGTCCCATTTTTGGCCTTGAATACCTATGTATATTTATTTAAATGAAATTATATTTGTTTGACATAAAAGAAGCAAATATCCTTGTATTTGACTACTACTTCTCTACAACAGGTTCAAAATTAATCTTGGAGATATTATTAAAGCGCAGTACAATGATGAGGTGAGTATTACCACCATTTTATTAAACCTGTCCTCAGCCTAATATTCAAAGAAATCCATTGTTATTGTTATAATTAAAAATTGTCTTTCTATGTTGCAGTGGTTTTCTCTAATTGATGTGAAACATGGCCGTCTTCATCTGGTTCTCGAGTGGCTGCCCACAGTAACGCAGCCAGACAAACTACAGCAGGTATGTACTAATGAATGTGTAGCTAAATGAAATTTGTCCAGTCTGACTTGTTAAGGCATGTGTATGTTACATGATGTAAAGTGTGTTATTGAATTTGTTTTCATCAGGTGCTGCAGATGCAAAGTTCCCAGTCAAGCCAAAATAAAGCTGTCCCTTCAGCCGCCATGCTGTTTGTCCTTATTGAGAGAGCACATGCACTGCCTGTGAGTTAGACACACACATACCCACACCCACTCACACACTTTTTTTTATATGTAAATGCTTATGCCTTTTTTGTGTATGTATCTGTAGTTGAAGAAGAGTGGGAAGGAACCTAAAGCTGGAGCTGAACTTGTGCTTGAGGGAACCTCGTACAAAACAAAGGCAAGGAATTTAATTAATTAATTAAT
>CM074946.1:5027355-5067739 GCA_037577455.1 Pangasius macronema
TGCCCGATGTGGATGCAAATACCCTCAAATTATCCAATATACTGTGGTAGACAGCTGAAATAACAATAATTTGTCAGTGTCCAAATATTTATGGACCTGACTATATTCAGTTCAGTTAAATTTTATTTATATAGCGCTTTTAACAAAGGACATTGTCACAAAGCAGCATTACTGAAATCCTGATATGGATTTAGATTTGAGCAAGCCAGATGTGACAATGGCAAGGAAAAACTTCCAAAAGATAGTATGATTATGAGTCATTATTCATCCACAACTGTATACTATAAAGTCATTTTTAACTTTGGTTCTATAGTATCCAAGTGAAGTTATCCACTGAAAAATGAATAAGACTTGAGAATAAGTGCGTAAGTGAGACCATACACAGCAAGTTTTAGGCTATCCAAGTGAGACCATCCACAGCAAACTTTAGTTTATCCATGTGGGGCCATCCTTGCACTACATACACAGTATATTCTCCACTGCTCTCTTTTTTATAGGTGTGTGATCGCTCAACATCTCCTCAGTGGCATGAAGCATTTCATTTCCTGGTTCGAGACCCCAACAAAGACATTCTTGTTATTAAAGTAAGGATTTATACTTATTCAAAGGTAAATAATTCATCTGGTAATGATTTTACAGTTTGTAACCTGTTAACCTTTAATTTATAGCTGTCTAGTGGGTGGGATCAGCCACTGGGTTCCCTGGTTCTACCAATCAGAGAGCTTCTCTCTCAGCCAGAACTGATTCTGGACCAGTGGCTGAGATTAGATGGAGCTTTAGCTGAGAGTCAGATCCTACTGAGGGCAGAACTCAAGGTATGAAATATCACACACTGATACTGACATGCTGAGAGGGATTTGAAAGGGGAAAAACTTAAAATAGATAGAAGTCATAAATATAGCTAGAATATGAGAATTTATGCTGCAGCAAAGAATTAAACCTCTTTGCATCCTTGCATCGTTGCTGTTTCTCTGATATTACCAGCAACATTATATCAATTACATTTCCATTCAAATGCTGTTTATTTGAGTTTCTTGACAACAAAGATGTTATTAAAAATTGATGTGTGATGAAGCTTTATTTACTGGGCTAACATTTGCCTGCAGGTGTGCCATGTAAGTCAAACTTAAAATTTGAGCACTTCATTTTATTTACAGCAATTTTATTTACAGTTTGAATTTCATGTAGATTTAACACTATTTAACAGTGACAGATTATGCAACCTAAAAAAATTGTTTCAACTACTCAAAGGAGTCCTGCATATTCAGGAAGAATGCCAATAAAAAGGGGTAGTACTAGTACATTAATCATTATTCATGTTGTGTGTTTGAATGCAGATCCTGAACTCTAAGATGGCAGCACTTTTGGCACTTGGTGCTGGTCCTGTATTAAGCAATAAGCAGATGCCCACCACTGGACAGATCAGACTTTCTCTCTCCTATCAGAAGAAACTTTCAGTGATCATTCATGGCTGCAGGTATCTTATTTTTCTTTTAATTGTATTCATTCTGCCTCATTCATTGTATCCAATCAATTTATAAGTGAGGTTGAATTCAGCTCAGGCATATAGTTGTGGCTTAGGGTTTTTTCAAGCATCCAACTGTGACTCCACAACATTTCTATAACCATGCAATTACTGGAACATACCCAATATGGGCTGTTCACATGAATGTTTTTTTTTCTTTTTGCAGTCCTGATGTCAACATACTGAACAAACATAATCCCTACCTGTAGAACATCACTTACCTTCCCAAGAACTTTAATGTAGTAATTTTAGAATGTTAGCCTGCCAATCCCAATCCAATTTTAATGCCATTTAATAAGACGAAGGATGTAATAAAAATCTGAGTATTTGGCCTCCTTCAAAGCACTTACATTAAATTGGTATACATTATGCAACTATATAAAACATGAATTACCTGTTTAATTTAAGTTAATAAAAGACAAAAAAAAAAAAAAAAAACAGGACCAGGAGTAGCAAACCAGTATTAGAGTATTAATAGTCAATATTAAAACACTCATTCATGTTGAATATCTTAAATTTAAAATGAAGTCCTGCTTTTATGATTTGTGTGTGGTATTTTAGAGGCCTGGTGACATCATCAAAAGAAGGTTTAGACACTTATGTCTCTCTGATTCTGCTGCCTGATAAAAGCAAAGCCACGAAGAGAAAGACCGCTGTGAAGAAGAAAGATCTGAACCCTGAGTTTAATGAGAGGTGTGGAGGAGTCTGTGTGTGTATGTGTGCATAAATGTGAGATAGAGCATTATAAGGACTGTTCTTTCTTTGGTTATATTTATGAACTCATTTCGCAAATGTAGCTTCATAGATGTTTATTCATTATTATTGTTCACTCCCCAGTTAAAACATTTACAGTTAATGATTACAAACTAAGAGTAGTTATAACAATTTAGGATGATGTGACGTGCCGTGGTGTGTACTGACTAAACTGTTTCTCAGGTTTGAGTTTGACATGAGTGTGGAGGATGCTCGGCAACGAATGCTCAGTGTGTGTGTAAAGCACAGCTCATCCTTCATGAGTCGAGACAAAGACATCATTGGTCAGGTGAGATGGCAGTTAGTGAACTTTGCAAACAAGCTGTTGGAAATTCTATGGAACAAGCTTTGGAAATTAAGCCATTCAAGAAGTATATTGATGTAATAAATACCTTTTTACGCCTATAGGCCGAAATTGATCTGGCACAGATTGACTTTCTCTCAGGCGTTACAGAATGGTAAGTTCTGTGAGGCACACACACACACGCACACACACACGCACACACACTTTCACAGTGTGGTTTGTGTTAGGTAGCAGAGGTGGCTGCAGTCGCAGGTAAATGCTTTATTCAAAAATGGCAGGCAAACAGATCCAAAATGATACACAAGAGCTTGGTCAAAAACAGGCAAGGGTCAGGAGATGAACCCTTGGGTAAGAAAAACCAGATTCTATAACAAGTCTTGATATGTCAGCAGTGCAAAACAGGATGATACTTCGCATCATGAGTCTGTTTGTAACTGCTTTTTTATAGTGTGTGCATTAGTATGTGTGATAGAGTCCAGGTGCAAACAGTCAGTAATCAGGTGAGTTGGCATGTGACATAAAACATGTGTGTTGGGAGATGTAGTCTGTGGCAGCCATATTTCTGTGTCATGTAGCATTTTGTGAACTGGAATTCAATGCCGATTCCAGCGTAGACATGATAGTGTGGCTTACCATCTGTGCCTCTTGAGATTGGGATTCCTTTAACTGGTAAGCAGCTTGACCTTCTATGACTAGAGGTGGCAGAGGTGTTGAGGGGGAAACTCCTTCAGAATGGAATGGCTGGTTTCAAACGAGACAAGTGAAATGAAGGAGCAAGGCGGCAGCAACGTGTTAGATCCAGCTTATACTTGACATTGTTTATGCGCTGTAGAATCTTGAATGGTCCGATATATTTGTGCGTCAGTTTTCTGCATTTTTGTGACAAATTGTGACTATGGGCGAATTCTTTGTTTGTGTGTGCTACCTGTTTGAGGCACTGATGGGTGCTTTTCCAAACGTGTTCATGCTGCCTAAACCATTCTTTCACTGCTGGTGAGTTGATGGGGTTAGCATTCCATGGGAAAAGGAGTGAGCTGGGTAGCAGAGTGTCTTAGAGCATATTGGGCATATTCAGCCTATGGCAGAAATCGTGACCAGTTGTTCAGGTTGTCAGCGCAGAGGAATCTGCCAATATCCTGGTTAGCTCTCTCTACATTGCCTTTGGCTTGAGGGTGATAACCAGACGTGAGGCTTACTGACACTCCCGGATCTCCATGAAATTGTTCCATACCCTGGATGTGAATTGTGCACCCCTGTCATGGTTAAAGATAGTTTCTGCTATCATGAAGCAGGTGGCAGGTTCAGCAGTGGAAAGAGTCTTAAGGACTTGGAGAAACAGTCTATAATTACCATGATGATGGTGCTGCCCCGAGAGACTGAGAGGTCTGTGAGAAAGTCTATGGCCAGGTGTGACCAGGGTTGATAAGGCGTGGGGAGTGGAACCAGTTTGCCAGCAGAAAGTGTTCTGGGAACCTTGGCTTTGACACAGAGAGAACATGATAATATGAATTTATGAACGTCAGTTACCATATGGGGCCACCAGTATTTACCTTGGAGGAGATATGTTCTTTAAATACCCAGGCATCCTGTGGCAGGTGAGGTGTGTGTTCAAGTGATCAGTTTATCCTTCAGGGTTGCTGGCACACAGGTAAGAACCTGCTGGGCAAGAACTTGGCACTTCTTGAATCGAGGATCAAGCTATTTCCTGATCGATGTCCCAAGATAATGCCGATATGAGAGGGTGAACCGGAATCTGGTGAAAAGAGTGCCCGTTCTGCTTGTCTTGAGTTGAGTCTTTTTGCACTTTTTAGATATTAACTTTTTTATGATCTGTACAGATGATAAACTGATGCCTAGCCCCCTCCAGCCAGTGACACCATTCTTCCAGGGATAAACTCAGTTGTGAGGGAGCATGGCGCCAGGCATGAGCTCTATGCTACAGTTATAAATTCTGTGAGGAGACAGGCCATTGGCCATGGCTTTGCTGAAAACGTCTTTGAGTTTTTGGTAGTCTAGGGGATTTTCCACACTGAAGTAGCTGTCTGGGCTTTCTAAGGAATTTGATGCAGCCAGGAGCTAGGGAAACATTGAGACATTTTGCATGACAATGATCAGACCAACAAGTGATCTCTTTTTCAGCCAAAGAGATTTGGATGTCATGGGCTTGCATGGGAATCCAAGAACAATGGGATACTGGTTACCAGGAATGAAATTTGCTCTTGTTGAAGAGCACTGACTTGCAGAATTGTGGGCAGGGTACAGTGAGTGATTGATCCTCCGATGGATGGGTCCACCATCAAGAGCATGATCTTGGAGTAGGGTTTGAAGTTGTTGTGTGCTCAGGTTGAGTGTGTCGATAAGGGTTTGGACAACAACTCTGGGTCCAGCAACTCTGGGGTCGATCAGTGCTGTAACAATGGATATACCTTCTGAATGGCTTATCTGGACTTTAATGGAAAATGTCTGAGAAACTAGCAAATGAGATGGACTCACTGTGCCTGAGGGAGGGGAGGAGGTAGTTTGCTCAGATGAAGGTTGTGGAATCTTGGGTGCAGGCAGCATGGGACACTGGATGATCTGATTTGTGGGACTGACCAGTAGTAGCAAAGTCCCTCTCTCCTGTATTTTTGGTGTTCCACAACATTCAGTTTAGCTTGGCCGATTTGCAAGAGTTCTGTGGTGCTAGGGTCTGAGGATGAAGTTCCCTCCACATTATTCATTCGTCTGCCCTTGAGGATTTTATCTAGTCCTATGGAGAGGTCAGTCAGTGAATTGACAGACACCCTATTGTCACGGCGGGCATTTTAACATTGTATCAGGAAACCTTTACACATGGCTGTGTCTCTCCAGAATACTTATCTGGACGAGGAAGAGAGGAAGGAGAAGTTGCTGCCAGTCCAGGTAGAGATGGCATGAGTGTATTAGTAAACTGTGTCATCTTACTGTTGAGATCCGTTGCTAGCTGCTGCTGTTGCTTCCCGACTAAGCGGCACTGGGCTGCTAGTGCTTGCTGCCAATGGAGCACTCCTGCTGTATCCATGTTGCAGTGAAGTATGCTGTCCGGTGGCAGAGATGGCAGATATGTAGTCTGTGGTGGCCATGTTTGTAGGCCGCAGTGCATTCTGTGAGCTGGTGTTTAATGCCGATTCATGACTGTTTGAATTGCCCTTAAAAACAGCACCCATCAAAAGTATAGAGACACTGTTCATGTGTACATTAACCTTTCTTAACCAAGGTACATGTGCTTTAATCCTACCTGCTGAGGAAACAATTGTTATTAGGCTATCAGTGCTTGTGGTAGACACTGTATGTTGCAGTTTCCAGACGTGGATAAAAATCTCTAGATAGGTTTAGAAAATGGCATTTTTTAAATAAAAGAATTCAGATATATTCAGATATCAGCAAAATATATTACACTAAATATACTATCCTAAGTTTATACTACATTTTACTATAGTGTAGTTTACTTTTTTGCAGGACTCCAAAAAAAAAATCAACCATGTATTTTCAAACCTGGCACCATGAAAGCAATTGTGGTGAATCAGGCGTTGGTGGTTTGGTCATTCTTTGTCCCGACTGAACCCACCTTTGCACTTTGGGCCACTGCCATAATACTAGTGTGCCAGTCCCTCCTGAACCTATATACCAAAGACCTGTCCAGGCAAAAGTGGCAGGTGACCCAATGATTTTCCATGCCTTATTGCTATAGTTCCCTTAGCTTGCAGTGATGCTTTCTCTGTTCCCATGGAGTCTCACATTGTGGGCATTAGCTCCTTGAGGGCCAAGAACAAATGTGCCATGGTGTTACCAATACAGCTTACACATGAAAGCACATCATACACTTTGCAAATTTGTCAGCTCTTTTATGTTTTAAGTGATTCATAGTGCATTGAATCCTCTTCTTACACTCCAACATGATGAGAATGGGAAAGTGATGAGTGTACTGACAAGTGTGACATAGCAGGGGCATTTTATAAGCTACACACGAGGTCACTGCTCTGAGGTTACACAAGAAAGTACAGCTGCTTTGCTCTGGAGATGCCGTTTTTGCTCTGTTTAGACATCAGATCAAACTCCAGTCATGCTGTGTGAGAAGCTAGTAAGAGCCTAATATTACAGTAGTTGAATAACTCATGTGACTTTACAGATGGTGCAGGTACCGGAACTTTTATGATGATCTCCGCATATCTTTCAATTCTGCATATGATTGTGTTATAGCTGATTCCCTTCTCATCGCTTAAATCCGTGAATGCCTCAGTTCCATATGGGCCTAAACCCGGTATTAAAGCGTCCTGTAAGACTCTGAGCAAAGGAACACTTAATATCTCAAAAATACAGTGTGATTTCCTAGTTTATGTGACCAGTGACTCCACCCGTGTGTAACAGGTGGCCAACTTTCATTACTTTTTACTCATTCACTCTTTTTACTCATTAATTTTTTTGCAGTTAGCATGATAATTAGCTACCCCACTATCTAGTTAGCCACCTGAATACAGCTAGCAGTTTTTAAGCTAACAATACTACATAGTTCACAGTAAATGGGTCTTGTGTTTTATGCTACTGTGTCGATTGTGAATGTGTAATAACAAGGTGTTCATGTTTTAGCTAATTTGTGTGTAGAACAGGTTAAATGCGCACTAAAACTTAAGACTTGTGTTGCAACCCTTTAACTGTTCCTTGTCTTAACAAATTTCTCTNTACCCATTCATCAACTCAACTTTCTACACAAGATGCCTTGCTGGAATATTATTTTTATTATTTTATATATTTTCCATTTCTTCTCTCTTTTACTGCAGCTGATATCTTGTTAAAGTTTATTGAAGTTTATTGGCAGCACAGAAGTGGGCTTCCAGGAAATGTAATATATATACACAGATCTTACCGGTTGCCAATACCTACTTATGCAGTTGGCCAGGGATGCAAATTGACATAATTATTGTATTTGATTATGCAATGATGAATGTTTGAGATGGTAATGCAAGTTTGTTATAGCATCAGACATTGGAATTGTCTTTGTGTTTGTCTCTTCTTGGCCAGATACTTTCATTGTAATGTTTGTACTGGTTATTGTTATTAGCAAGGAGTTTAAGTTTTAAAAAGTGATCACACAGTAATGTGTAAAAAAAACAAAAACATTTTAATATATGACAACAATGATGGCTATTGGATGCATAATGGGCAAATTAAACACAGCAACATCGTGGCTATGGAAAAAGGGGAATGAAAATTAAGGGGAACTGAAATCCATTTGCAGTATCAAGGTTACACTGAGAATCTTTCTAGTTTCAATATCAAACCATGCTTGCATCTTTCACTTTNATCCGAATTTACTGAGTTATGCTGCTGTAATAATCATCTTTACTGCCGAAAGCTTATGGATTTTGCAAGATTTTCTTTTTTTTCACTGATAAAGCAAAATTAAATAACTGTCAGACATCCATGTAAACTTCTACACACACAGAATGTAAAGGTTTGCAGCTTTGCAGATATAGTAGTATAAAATAAGCCTAAAAAAGCATTTTCAGTGGCATCCATTATAATAACATGACAGCGTATGTCTTCCCAATACCAGTGATGCGTTCCAATAGAGTTATTGTTTCTATACAGTTGTTTGCATCCTCTATTTGAGTTCCTCCTGCCCGCTTCAGTATTTTACTAGCCAAGTGAAACTCTTGTGGATCGAACTGTTAGGTGTTTTAATGTTCTAATTGGGTTTTATGTGATTAACTACTCTACCAGTACATGGCAGACAGTATTATTTCATTCTGCCAGAGGTTAGCAAGATAGGTATGACAGTATCTATTTAGCTTATTTACAAATCTATATTAAAACATAAAGTAAATTGATTGTACAAATTGCCAAGGAAATTTATTTTTGTTTATTGCCAAGAGCAGGTGTGTCCAGATGTGTCCACTATACCCCTTGTGCTGCATATTCCAACTGATTGGATAACTGCATGAATGAGCAGGTGTACAGGTGTTCTGAATAAGTGGACAGTGAGTGTAGTTGATAAGTAAAATTGACTGGTGAGAGGAAAATTAAAACCATTAGTGGAATGAAGAGTGGGCTTTCATCTGAAAATCTGTACAGTACTTCCAATACAGAGTTCCAACACTGTGTTATCTGACTGAGTTCATGTGCAATAATGGCCTTAATAGTAATTAGATTTACCACTGTATAAACTGCACTTCCAAATTTTGGGGTTTCCCAAAAACACTGTAGTGGTAAGATCATGTAAGGGGCCTGGATGTACCAAATTGATATGATTTACAGTGGATGGGGAAACATTTCTGAGAATTTAGTTCTCAATATGAAAATGTAAAAATCAAAGAAAAAATTAACTTGTTTAAACCTTTAGTCATTAGAATGTATGTTTATGCTTGCACTCAACCTTGGATGGCCTTACATTTATGTGCTACAAACTGCATATAACTTTTTGCATTTTATTATTTTGCTTATTATATTTGAGTTTATAACTTGGGATGTATGATGTTTGTTAAAATAATGGTCATCACATGGAAGAAGAGATATGGAGATGGACATTTTAACATTTGTCACTGGGACCCACCCGAATTTGTACTTTGTATTGTTTATTGTTACATGATTGTTACTGGTGTTAAAATTGTTCAATTTCAGACATGAGAGGATAAAAAACTAGGGAAACATTTGTATTTTTTCAGCATTACAGCTTTTTAGCAATAGATAAGGGGTGTATTCACAAAGAATCTTTAGGCTAAGAGTAGCTCCTAACTGGATGATTAAGGAGGAAAATGCCTTTAAAGAACGGGGCATGTTGATCCCACTGTTAAGATCACTAAGCATTTTAGCACTAAACCCAGGCTCTAACTCAATAAAATTGTACAAGTCCTCTGGACTACACCTAAGTCAAGAAGCTTTAAAAAGATATTACATTGATTGCAGGAGTAGTCTATATTATGTAAAAGGGGAGTGATAAACTAGAGGTACCCCTGGAAATCAATCAATGAACTGAAAATACCATTAAAGTACATCAATCATTAAATGCCTCGTGCTATTAACAGTCCAATCGTTGCTACAGACCGCATTACTGAATACGTACAGTGATTGTTTCAAGTAGAGGAAAACTTAATTAAATAAATATAATAAAATGAAACTGTATCACTTTTGTACTACACAGAAACAAAAATGTCAAGCTCTTGCATGAAAAATATTTTCTTTGAGATGCTGTCAAATAATAAAGACATGGATACACTGTGGTGTAGTCAGCCACACAAGGAGAAACTCTTAGGAGAACTCTCAGTAATAAGATTCTTTGTGAATATGGCACTTATTAGGAGGTATACATTTCGTTTGCCTACCCCTGTTTTTTTTTTTTAAATCTATTATGCAAAACTAGCTTGACTGTAACTGCTGCATCGATGTACATGAAAAAGCAAAACACCAAAGAATGAAATACTTAGGAATAGACTGCATTTTTCACAGCTATGCATTGTTCAGTATTCACTGTGCTGGCAAACACTTTACTGCATTAAAATGCCAATAAAGCATACACTTATCCACCACATGGCCTCACTGACTTGTATTTGAATGAAGTGACAGAAACAGTGCCTTTGTGAACTGACAGGAAAAATTATCACATGGATAGGTGATCGGTCAAAGAATATTGCATTACAATACATAGTGACAACATTTAGACCCAAAAGGACTTAAAAAAAAAAAAAAAGTTATATGGAGACTTTCTTACAGCATCTACACAAGCAATCAACACTGACAAGTAAAAAGACTTGAGTACAAATAGAACCTACTGGCAAAGGTAGAAAATATATATTTTATAAGCATGTCCATCTGATGGATCAGCATTTGAGTTGATCAGTGATAAAGCGCTGATGATATCAATGATAGTGATAAGTTGTTTTCAGGAATATCATAATATTATATCGTTACATCAGCCAGCTCGAGCTCATCACATGACAACAAGTTAATGGCTAACATATTACCTTTTCATTCATTTATTCAATTTTTTATTGGTTTGCAATGACATGAGGAAATGCTTAAGCAGAAATTCTCCAAGGTCAGCGTGACTTTTGACCTAAGTTTTAATGATACAGCACTATACGGACACATTAAAACCCTTCAGTCAATGAATATTTTACAAGGGAAGTTTTTTTTCCTTGCATTTTGTTCTGCAGATTTACAAGTGAAACTTAATGTTGGAAACTGGATTTATCCATGCAATTTTACTTGCTTAAATTTAGATTTACATCAGTTCATAAAATACAAAGCGATACAAAGAGCGAGTGTATGGGCATCCCTAGAGATGATGGATAGACTTGATGGCGATGTCCACATCCTGGGCTGGACTTCAATCCATCTCCAAAACATTTTAAAACCATGCAGAATTTATGTGAGGCTGGAACACAAAACGAAAAACATTCCCATTAGCACTGAATGCACATCTTCACAAGCACTGCTTTTCCAGTAGACCCAGTTGTACACACATTTGTCCCAAATGCTAGAATTCATGTTGTTAGTTTTTAAAACAAGGAAATAAGAACAGACGGTTACGCAAATCCCTGAAGCTACATGGTACTGTACCTGTCAATAAGCGAGTCCCTCATGCTGGTGGCTATGGTGCTCGGTTGAGTCTCACTCAGCCTGAACACACTCTCAATGACCGACAGCTCTGTGCTCGTTGTATCCAAACCACAGAAGGCACACCAGTCATTCACCACCATGCCAGCGCCAATCACCTCACTGCCACGGTTTACAGTCCCGGCCTAAAACAAGAGCACGATTACTTGCACTGACCGGAGATGAGGAGCATTAAGTAAAATAAAAACAGATTAATAAATAAGAAATTAACAGTTAAGCTGAGAAAGCATTTAAACAAAAATATATTAAAACTGTTTACAAACCGAGTATTTTAGAGCCAATATTCTCAGTATGACTGCGTAATTAATTAATTCCATAATTACATTTGACTATTCATTGAGAACAGTGTAACAGAAAACCACAGTGTATTAATATGCCATTAATATGCGAGCTTCAGAAGGAGAAGGACATTCACTCACAACTAGAGGAACTTGGAGGAGTGATGAGAGCTCATCTTGGTCTTCAATAGACGTTTTGGGGTGCACAAGGCCTCCCTGGTTACTGAAGACACAGTAACTACCCACAAGCACCTGCTCAGCCACCGTCTGCCTGAACACCTCCACTTTAAGAGTGTCAGCCAGAATCTCTTCTGTTTCCTGTGCAGCACAGTAGCCGTTAATCCCACTGGAAATTACATCCCACAGCACACTATATTTTATTAAATACCTGCAACTGACAGTTTAAATGCTGCTACTGCCACTGTGTTCAGTACAGTGCATACATTGGCAACTGTGACACTCATTCCCACATTTACACTGAAACTGAAATCTTGTAGATGTTTTTCACACAAACACTGGACAATAAGTACTGATTTATTTTTATTCTTGGAGCACAAAAATGATTCTGACCCTGTCGAGGTCGGGGTGAACTAGGGCCACGTAGTCGTTGCAAGCGATGACATTTCCAAGTGCACACAGCCGCTCCTCCACTCTCTGAATGCGCACAGCATCTGGCAAACAGTTCCTCACATGCTGCAGCTCCTGATCTGTCGTGTTGTTAGGCACGAGAAGTCCGTGACGGTTTCCTGTGAAGTAAAGGTAAGACTTTTGGCACAAACCAGGACCAGGTCTCCACACAGATTAAGGTGAATGCAGTTAAAACATCAGGATTTGAGAGTTTGCAAACAAAATGGTTAATATCAGTTTGAACAGGTCCCGAGTGGAGTTTTCCAGAATCAAACAATTAACATTTCAGGGAGTTTTTCCTTGCCACCGTCACCTCTGGCTTGCTCATTAAGATAAATTCATATATTTACAATATATTTTTTTAAAATCCATTTATTTCTGTAAAGCTCCTTTGTGACAATGTCCATTGTTAAATGCACTATATTTTCATAACATGTCCCTAAACGTTTTATTCCAACAATTTTTTTTAAAATTAATGAACAATTAATTAATGAACTGTTTATAGTTACATTTAATCCTGTGGGACATCCATGAGACAAGTTCTTCTCACTTGTGTTACAGCAGTTATATACAATCATCCCCTCACCATCCTCTTTCTTTCTCTCTTTCTCTCTCACCCCAAGTTAACAAAAAACATGCAGCTCATCTCATTACATAGAAACCGGAAAAATGAAACTCCTCTGTTCTGAAGGTTTCCCCATAGCAGAGACCTTACCATTACAAAGTGCTGACAGAGTCCATTATATATAAATATCATCTACCATAAGTCTCAGTGAATGAGTTGTTACTACAGAAACGCTAATGCATTAAAATGAGCATTAAAATAAACTTGTGATTTACCTCAGAGCCGGCACTACTGTCAGAGCTGCTGTTATAGATAATTAATCAATACCACCTGACCAACCAGATTAGGGAATTCAGCAGAGCTGTGGTATAATATGCAATTAAGTTTGCATAATCTTTTTGGGGTCAAAACCAAATCCACTTAAACCTTATTACTTGTTGTCTATATTCCATTGCTGTGAAAATAGTTTCTCGTTGGTGCATTCAGCATATATTATAAATAGATGATTTAAATATTGATCAATAATGAACTGAATAGTTTCTTAAAGAATCAGAATACATTGTGTCTTGAGATAATGCATAACTTGTAATAATAATTGTGAGTGAGTAAATCTGTCAGTAAGTAAATTCTGAGGCAGGAGGTGATTTTCTGAAAAAGGGCGTTACTGTCTGTATGTTTCACTGAGGAAAGTCAAACACTCGTGTACTTATAACTGTTATGCGTCTATGTTTTACCCTCAAATTGGTCATGAGGTCAAAAGGCAACAACCAGGCAATCTGGTCACAGACCTGCGACATGCTCAAAAATCATAAGCCTTAGCCATGTTGAAGTAGATTTTGCCCTAAACTAATCTGATTTAGCTAAAGTGTAAAGTGACTAACCGCCGTGGCATGGCTGTTGTTGTTGTTGCTCTCTCTCTCTCTCCTGGGATTTTCAGACACAACAAACTCTAGAGTTTACGCAGAATGGTGCGGAAAACAAAAACATTGAATGAGCGACACTTCGGTGGTAGGAATCTGAGGCCATCATGGGCATGTGAACATTAACTGAAGCTCACCTGTATCTGCAGGATTTTATGCATGATTGGCTGACTGGATGAACATGTGGGTGTACAGGTGTTCCTAATGAAGTGGACAGTGAGTGTATATCAACCTTTAATTGTCCACTCTTGTTCTGTATTGGTCATTTTCATTTATTAGGAGCACCAAAATATCAGGAGCTGCCACCATCTGACCATTAGAGCAATTGTGAAAACTTTAAAGCCCTTTAGGCAGCTGTACAAATCCCGATTAGGAGAACACTACGGGATACCTGTCGTGTTTTTGCTGCGTTTCATTTAGCAGTTAGGCTCGACACTGAAAAGACAGCTCTCTGAACAAAGGCCAAAGCGGTGACAATGTTTTCCATAATAAAAATCTGTATTCAATATCACGATACATCATTGGGTAAAAAAATCAGCAGATGTCTAATGGCAGATGACAACCCAGTAATGAAGAGTTTCAGACTTACCCACGCACATCCTCCCGATGATCCGGCATCCTGCTATTGACGCGTGCACCACTGGGATCGTTTCTGAAAGTTCACCTTCAAAGACACTGCAAAGATTGACCTCTATTTACTTCCAGATTTTACACAGGCTCATGTGCAGAACCTACATTTTGATTAGAATCATATTTAGCCACTAACAGACTGACGCACAACTTACCTGTAGAAGTTTTCTGAGCCACCTATCGCCACTAAGCAGTATGTGTTGGTGAGCTTTGCAAAGCAGCCGATTTCATTGTTCTTCTCGAAGGACGCTCTGACTGCCATTTTGATAGACAACTGCCAACGACAGGATCACTCTGAGCAGAAACTGTGGAACAGTGTGGGTTGGTAAGTGAGGTACAAACTTTATAAAGACTAATGTGAGAGCTCCATAGTAAGGGTGAAACTCAACCACAATGCTGTGAAGGTCTGTGCTCGTTCTCAATGCTATATTACTATAGTAAATAATAGAAGTATATGGACAGTTATATCTCTCGTATTCGATCATCTCTCAGACAGCAGGTTGCTGAAACTTTTATACATGCCTTCATCACATCTCATTTAGATTACAGTAATTCACTTCTTTATGGCCTGACAGCTAAAAATATCAAACGATTACAATATGTTCAAAACTCTGCAGCTCACTTGATCACCCACACGAGAAAGAATGATCACGTTACCCCAATCCTATCACCTTCATTGGCTTCCGGTTTCCTTGCGCATAAACTACAAGAGACTAATCCTCACTTATAAATCTCTCCATAACCTTGGTCCTACATATTTATCTGACTGCCTTATATTCCTGCCCGTTCCTTACGATCTTCTAGTCAGGGATTGTTAGTCACGCCTAAGTTTCGTCTGGTGATTATGGGAGCTAGATCTTTCAGTGCTGTGGCTCCCAGATTGTGGAATGCTCTTCCCCAAGACATCCGTCAAGCATCCTTCCTTCTCTCCTTCAAAAACCTCATGAAAAAACACATTTTTTTCCTCTGAGTATTACTCTTCAGTTCTAAGTCTGTAAATTGTACCCTGTTATGGACATTCATCTCAATTCTCTCTGTATCTCTAAGCTAATTTTGTAACTGGGCTCTGTATAGGTATGTGTTAGTGTGTGCAATCTCTAATCTAGCTTTGTAAGCAGCCTTGGGTGTTAAAAAGGCACTATATAAATAAAAGTTATTATTTATTATTACTATGAGACTAGCTTGATGGGAAAAATATTCTTTTCAGACAGCAGCTGGGGGAGACGCTTTTTATGGCCCAGCCATTCACATAGGCTCGTACATAATCAGTGGCAATGCTTCCCAAAGTGGAGCCCGTGGTCCCCAGGGGGCCACGAAGCGAAGCCCAGGGCCCTGCAGTTCTGTTTTTTTGTTTGCCAGATTAGCTGGTTTGACGTTTTACTTAAATTGAACGGGTTTGATTCAAACCTCAATAACTAAAAACCAACAAGGCCTACAAATATCATCTTACACTTAATGTGTTTTGTCCAGGAGAACTCCACAAATAAAAAGCTCCATGGCCTCAATAAAAAAAACCCGATTAATACTGTACACATTTGAAAAATGAGCTTTATATCTGAATAGTCTCCTTGTGCTCAGATAGTAGTCTTTCCTGCGAGCTCAGGGGAATTTCTGTGACAGCTGAAGGGTCCATGGCTGCTGGTTTGAGTCTACAGGCCCATGACTGGAAACACTCCTGTACAAATACACAAGAAAGCACCAGAACACAAACAACAGCAGAAATTACAGCTGTCTGACCCTGTAAACGCCAACACTGCCAGCAAGTTTCCAGTTTATTAACGATATTCCTTCACACGTAGCTTAAACCGAAAGGGAGCAGAAGCAGAGGAATGGAGTCGACTGTACAGCGCTGTGCTGCTTCACTTCTGCGCTAAGTTTCAGCTTCAGCTCTTCGGAACTGACCGCTTTCTCAGGTTTCTGAACAAACTGGCAGAGGATCTGATTAGACTTTGTCAATCCTTGTCTTTGGAACGGAACACTCTGGATTTTGCTGAATCGCAAACAAGGAACAGAGAGCGGCCATGAAGCTAAGTATTATATATTTAGCTAGCACAACTAGTTAGCCAGCACACTAATGAGTCACGGCTGATTTGGCTTTAGTCGTTATTCCGACTGTTTTCTTGTAACCGCTTGTGACAGGATTCAAACACACGGATTCCACTTTACTGAGGCGTATAGATAAGGGGGGGGAAAAATCACATATAATAGTATATTTACCACGACGCGGCCCAAACCTTCCTGAAAAGCGTGGACTCCCGGGACCCACGTGTTCACTTCCTCAACAACGTCTTTACGTAATGCGCAGTGTTTTCTGCGCAGTGTTGCCAGGTTCTTCATTTTACAGAATTATTTTCCACAGCTGCTGTCGGGGGTTTATGTTTTGGAAGAACTTGCATAAATTAATTATACTAGTATATTTAAACATACAACAGCGGCCACGCCAGCTGTTCTCCTCTCATACCCGACTCCCAGCATCATCTCTCCTCCTTACAGTATAAATATAGTGTTTAGCCATTAGTAACCTATACCCATACATAGGTATTCTGTATTTGTGATGATAATTGTAATACAATTATACTAACTTGGTTAAAGGACTATTTAGAGAAATTAGTTTTTAATATCGCTTTGCCTTTTAAATACATTTAATTGGCTATCACCCTGCCGCGGTCACACTGGCTGGATATATACACACCTGGCAACCCTGCCTACTCAGCGCGCTGTGGATGACGGGATACGGTCCTGTTTTGTTTTGATGACAAAGGTATGTTCTTTCCAGTAAAGTCATGATTTTGAAAAAATGTTTACAGATGAGTTGTTTTTAGGGCAACGCTTAAAACTGTATTATAGTTTATTGTTTACTGAAATTATATTCGATGATGTTTCATATTTAATATTATTAATCGGGGGTATAAAATGCGTATGAATATATGAATATGAATATGATGCTTGAGTATGTAACATTACTGAAGATAGAGAAATACAATGAGAAAGACGCAAAGGCAAAATACACTGTACTTATGTTATGTTGTAGATGAAACGCCCCCTCCCTTTCCCCCTCCCCCGTCACCCCTGCATAGCAACCGGTTCTCATAGCGACGCTGATTTGTCAACCAATCAGGTTAAAAAAGCACGTTATGACGCCATTTTTTCCCTTTACACTTTGATTAGCTCACCACCTGTCCAGCGAACGTCACTGGAGCAGTAGCGGCACATTTTCTGCCCGGAAACACCGCGAGCTCACCGGAGAGGGTGAAAAGTGTGTGTGTGTGTGTGTGAGAGAGAGAGAGAGAGAGAGAGAGAGAGAGAGAGACAGACATTTCACACATCAGCTAGCGTCAGCATCCTAACAACAGGCTCACACACAGGCTCCATGTACATTTATATGCAATTCTTGTATGTGTAGTTATAGGTATAAAATCAAGCCACCAAAGTTTGGAGCTTTTCATTAACTGAAGCTGTAAACTGTCTTGGGACTAGACAGTATCTTTTGGAAATTAAAAATGGATATGTACTGTAAGGACAGGGCCTCACTGGATTGTTGTGTATTAGTAGCTTCCTCCACATGGGGGTGACGCTGAGAACTAGACAGGCCCAGCATGCTCCATTTTCTTTTTGGAATTAAGGATATTGCCTTCCTACATAGCAGGTTAGGTTATGCAAGTTCACATCTCCACACGAACCAATCTAAAGCTCAGATCTCTTCTTCTACAGTCATGGATGCAAGTTCAAGTTCCAGTTCCTCAGATCACAGCCAGAGGAATCAAAGTAAGAAGAATCAAAGCTGTGAATCACCTCAGGGAAGTGAAGCACCAGTCACACAGGATGTGAATACAGAGCGCAGGAGTGATTCACTGGGAGCAGCGTCTGAACTTCCCCAGTGCAAAATGGGGAGCAAGACGGTAGACGACATGAGCGTCATGATATCGTGTACAAACTGGTACTAGGGGCATGTGATATGTGAGATCCATCAGTAAAGAAGAGAAAACGGATGATAACTTGTGGCATATGTTGCACTAATAAACATGTAGCTTGTAAATACGCCTGAGCTTGAGGCCATTAGCTGCATTGCATTTTGCAACTGTGTCCCACATTTGTTGTCTCCACGACACTTATTAATATGACAGTGAATGTTGAGCTTTTGTTTTTCGCTAACTGAAAAACCTGACTCTCTTTTCATTTGTTTGAAATCATTGTAATTGTTACTTGAATTAATGGTCACTGCACCTGTGCTAGCAAACTCTCCTTGTGATGTCAGCGTGGCACACAACTGCTGAATTCTCACCAGAATAAAGAAAATAAAGCACTGAAACTGGAGACTTGAAGATTGGAAGAAGACCAGATGATGTTTTTCCAATCCTCATCCGACCCACTTCAGTGAGCCCGTGCCCACTGTAGCCTCAGATTCCCGTCTGACAGGAGTGGACCTCATGTGGTCTTCTGCTGTTGTAGCCTATCCACCTCAAGATTCAGTGTGTTGTGCATTCTGAGATGCTTTTCTGCTCACCATGCTTGTAAACAGTGCTTATTTGAGTTACCTGCATATCCTATTGAATTATCTGCATGATTTTATGCATTGTGCTGCTGCCATATGATTGGCTGATGAATGTGTCAAGTGTTCCTATTAAAGTGGCAGCTGAGTGTTTTTAATGTGTTTCAGAGTGGAACTTCAGAATTTTAGGATACACAAATCTTATATTAGTTGCCTCCTTGGCAATGGTACAGCATATAGCTAGTCATCATCTCTAACTTATTTACTGTGCATGCTAATTGTTCCAGTTTATATTAGGCCTGAGCTGTACTGTTGCAAACACAGTTATTATATGCTAACTGATATGTTAACCAATAAAATGAGTTAATATTATGCATAGTAAATGACTACAGTTAATATTATGCATAGTAAATGACTACATATTCACATTTAATTACACACAACAAGAAAAATCACATTTCATAGAAGCAAGTATTCAGTGACAAATAAATAACTGGTAAGATTTGCTTTTATTGAAATTTTGTTGTTAACAGGACATGGAGATGATATTATTAGGTACACTTTGTAGAACTTAAGATCAAACAAAAAATACAGTTTAATCTGCATGGAGCTAAAAAGGCATATCTTTGCAAATAAAGCTTAAATATTGTTAGATCAAGACTATTTAAAAATGACTGCCATTGTTAGGAATGACATCACTGTATATGACGTGTTAAATTATATGCTACTCTTAAAGAGTGAAAGAAAAAATAGAAAAGTCCTCCATTAACTGTTGTATTTACACGAGGCTGAGCAACATTTGACCCGGAAATTAGACAATATCAAAAAGCCGCACAGACAGATTCTCTGTTGTTTGGTCTAAATAACTGTTTCCTTCATAAATTCATTCAAATAAAGCAAAGATTTATGTACATTAAATACACTGAAACTTTCAAAAAAATCAAACATAACTTTAAAGCTTTATCAGATAAAATTTCAATTGTAATCAATCCTCTGTAGACAAAGAACATAAATCAATTTTGTAAAGTTCTAAACAAGCTCTGATATGTTTGTTTGCCCTCTTAGTTTATTGTTAGTCTCTTAAAAGGAGTACAGAAACCAAAGGCAACAGCAGGTAGAGGTTAAGAGTGGCTGTCGTCCAGCGCCACCATCACACCAAAAAATGAGGCAATATCAGCAGAGAATACTCATATTCCCGTTTCTCTTTGTACACTTTTTTTTTTAACTTCCCAGAACAAACCTGCACTGGCATGGCTTCATGTTTACTTAAAACAAACTTTTCCTATAGAAATTATAGACACTATTAAAAATTCCTTTCATAAAAATTGTGTCTCCTTGTCATAGTTTGAATCTCCAGTGGCATGTCCAGAACAGTTTTAGCAGCAAGCCCAAGAGTAGCACAGAAGTAGGCATCAGGGGCATCAGTGAATACTAAAACCTGATCATGATTCCAACCATCAGGATCCATACGGTCAATCATTTGTTTGTAACATAATTGAGAAGATTAGAGTGGTAAATAATTCACATCCTTGTCCCTTGTTTCTAGGCAAAGTTTCTTGATGTGATAACGACACTCTAAGGACACAAAGCCCAGCCGAGTAAGTAGTGAGAGTGGTTAAAACCACCAGTGTAAATCAAATCCCTGTCAAAGTCCATAAATTACAAGATGTATGACCATAAAATGAAGTTGTTTCTTCTAAATACATATTTAATTAAATGTACTTTAAATTAGACGTAGATTGCAGAACAAGCAGTCATTTAGACACTGCAATTAATTTAGCTACAGGCTACAATAAGTAAGGAATAAAACACTTTGGGTTCTGGACATCTGCATCAAAACACTCAGTCATGGATTGCTTTCCTAGAACAGCACCCATACTACAGCAATTTAAATTTTTTTATTTATTAGTGAAGGTGATTTTTAATTTTTATAGTCACATTTAATGTTGTGGAACATCTGTGAGACAAAATAGTTCCTGTTATTACTTACGTTTATAAAAACTATAAACAGTTCTCTCATCAGCTTCTCCTTTTCTCTCTTTCTGGAATTAATGTTGAATGGTAATAAGACAAAAAAAAATGCTGGTAGTCATGCGGAAAGAGCAATGTCGTCTGTCCTGAACACTCTCCCATGGTGAAAAACCTACTAATTGCCTTCCATAAATGTTAAATAAATTCACATCAACGATTATACATTTTCCTTTTAAGTCCATTTATTATTAGTCTAAGCTTATGCAGAGCATCCACCATGCAAGTCTCTTTGAATTACATGTACAGTAGCTATAGAAAAATTAATGTAATAGAATGTATTAATATAAACCTGTGATTTGAATTATAGATAGCACTACTGTCCGAGCTGTTGTTATGGAAATTAAAGCAGCTGTTGTATAACATGAAATAACTCCGCGCATTCTACTTTAAAGTTCCATATACTTATTTTCCTGTTAATCAAAATAAAATAGTATTGGCTTACTGGTTTTCCTCCCTAACTGGACATCTTGATTTACCCCATATGTACATTTGTCTCCAGATTGTTATTCACCAACCTTAAATATTTTTAACAGTGTACATTAGTCACTTTTACTGTTGGTACCTCGATTTGTTAACATGGATATCAAGAATTATATTTGAAGTAAATAATTTGAGGCAGTTCTCTTTTTGGGTTCTATTTTATTACAGGAATAATGCAGAAAAAAAAGATTGTGAGTGTGAAATAACTCCAAACCCATTTCTGCGTGTCTGCCTGTATTTGTTCAACGCATGGGACAAGGGTCATTCTGATTAAAAAAAAATATAAGCACACAGTATAGATATTTATAGGATCCATTTTTAAAAGCAAATGTCATCCAATAAGTCCTTATTTGTGTGTCTTGGCTGTCCTAATTATCATAATGGAATTACCATGTTTGTATTTCTCTTCAATCAGAAGATCTGAATCAGAACAGAAGACTGAAACAGATTCCCCTTCTAGTTATAATTTCAATCCATGACCATCTCATAATCAATCCCAGGGATTTATTCATGAAAGAATATACAAAGTACCTTAAAACATGGAACACACACTTCTGTGCTACAACTCGAACCGAATTTGCCTTTCGTATTTTCATTCTTTACACCCGATGCCAGATCATCAGACCTTTCAAAGTGGAGGAAGACAGTCAGCACAGTGTGTTCCATTGAAATTAATCCCACTTAGGACTTCATGTACCCATAATACAGAACGCGTCCTTGCCACATTGCAGACTGGCACTGCCAGGTGTTCAAATGAAACTTTCATCTGAAAGACAATAATGTGGAATCTGCGTTAAGCAGGCACAGCCGTTACTGCGCTTGTGCCATTTCTCTACCCACAGACAAGCTGCTCAGAATGTAAATGTAAAAGCAGTAAAATATGTGATGGAGAGATCTACCAAGAGGAGAAAGTTTTGGTAATCATGCTCATGCACGTTAACTGATGCACAGTAAATTCTAATTTAAAAAAAAAAAAGTCTTCTTAGAATTAATTTGAATTAACTAGGCCATGGCAAAAATTAAGACGAGGTACAGTGTCTTCAAGAAGGCTTAGAAGCCGTCTCAAGGCAGACAAACAAACAAAAAGTTCGTCAATGGAGAAAAGATGTTTGGAAGACAAGAACACAGAAAACCATTTTCTCCCAGACATATCTAATGCTAGCAGAATGTGTAGTACACCCAAACCTTGCAACCATTTACATTTACTCTTTTACCAGATGCTTTTGCCTAATGCCAATTACAAGCAAGGCAGAATCAATTCCAAGCACATAGCTGAGCAGTTGAGGGTTAAGAACCTTCTCATTCACAGTCTTGGGAACTGCACCCACAACCTTCCAGACAGTGTAACCTTTACTGCCCAGGTACCACAGCTATATACAACAGACCTTGGACTTTGAGAGAACATTCACATTAGCCAACTTACATAAGAAATATAACAACCTTCCTGTGCCCAATTCTGATATGGTACCAGTACACCAACTGTGGAGGCACAGAAATGACATACAGTATAATGCATGTCAAACCTGTAACTAGATAAAACAAACAGTTACATTTACAGAACCTGGGTGGCAAATTGCACCCAAAGATAGCCTCCCACTCCAGATTCATGCCTCACTGAACTGTAAATTGAGCATTATAACTATGTTACGTGGGAGAAATGAAAAGCGACTAGAGTCAACTAGCCAAGAGAGGCTAGCTATCAGGATGGTACTACTCTCCCATGCCAGTCAGTGACATTAACCAGTAGTGGCCATCATGAAATGGAAAATGACAGCGCTTTCCTCCATATGTATTAGTGTTTTCCTCCAAGTGTGTTCAGATGCCCTGTGACACAGCATGAGCAGTACTTTGAAACGATGTGTTTTGGAGGAAGCATGTACTGTCCGTAACCTTCCCTGTTTGGTAGCCTTTGTGTGATATTAGAGAACAAGCTAGTTGATAAGAACTGGTAGTGATTACAATTGGGAGAAAATGAGTTAAAAATGTGTAAAAAAAAAAAGTATTTATTTACTGTTAAAAATTGCTGTAGTCATATGGTTAAAAGGCAAAATCCACTATGTTTAGGCTTGCAAGAAATGCAAAAATTCAGAACTGAAAGCTTTATCTAGTCAGAAATCTAAAAAAAGAGGTATTTCTTACTGTATTTTAACAATCCAGTTTGCCAATACATACTGCTTTATATACACTTCAAGTGTTTTCAAAGGTTTCTTTCATGTTTTATGTCATTCTCACAAAAAGTATTGTGGGAGATGAGAAAGAAACCCCATTGAGACATATTCTGATGAAATCTTCATGTGCTAACCTTTCAGAGTAACACATACCAAAATAACAACTAAAACAAGACAATGCAAAAAAAACAAACTCATTCATTCTTCTTCAGTAACCGCATAAACCAGTTGTGATGGATCTGGAGCCTATCCCAGCAACACTGGGCACAAAATGGGAATACACCCTGGATGGGACTCCAGTGCACTGGAGTCCCATCCAGGGTGTATTCCCATTTTGTGCACACACACACACACACACACACACACACACACACACACACACACACACACACACACACGCACACGCACACGCACATATATAATCACACACTCATTCACACCTAGGGGCAATTTAGTGTAGCCTGTCCATCTACTGGCAGGTGCGAGAAAACCAGAGACCCAGTTTAAAACTATGTGCCATGGGTAGAACATGTGAAACTCCACACTGACAGTAACCTGAGCTCAGGATCAAACCCTAGACCTGTGAGGACCCTGGACCTGTGATATTTTCAACTTTACAATATTTTGGTCTGCCCCAAAACAACTCTGGACAGGAATTGACGCTTCCTAGAAGTTGCCTTAGGACTTGTGCAGAATGTTAATATTACTGAATGAAGTGGATTTAGATTGGGTTGGATTTATCAACATTCTATAACACTTACCAAATTAGTACTCCTGAATAAACTACTCCTCTAGGGGCGCTGCATTGTTGGTTACACATAGAAATACTAGTACATGGCTACTTTACAAAAATTTTATAGAACTGTATAGGAATAAACAAAGGATATATACATTTTTGATAAGATTAACATGATCACCACAACCTATACTTCCCACAGTTATGCAGATGCAGCACAGTCAGTACCACATGCAAAATCCAGCATATATTAAAAAAAAAAATTCTGCAATGTCTGCCTGTCACATTAGAAACTGGCCTTTTAGCCACTGAAACGTTTCAGGTCAAACATATTTGCATATTCGTAGGGGGAGGTGCATTTGCAGTGCTGATATGATGTGACCAATACATCAGTGAAAAACAAATCTATAAAATCTATAAAAACTCACCCAAAGGACACTTGATAGTGCCTGTGCACTGCACGGATATAAGAAATAGTGGTGGCTTAGGACATCAAAATGGATTAAAGACAAATAATACTAATATCCTGTATAAATGATTGATCTACGGCATGCCATATTAGCAAAATTTTAAATGATACTCAAATGTGAAAAGAGACTGCAAAAACACACTCTCATTAAGACTCTTTGTGTCAGGTAGTTAACATCGTAATAACTTTACGTAACAGAAGGGAATTCTATGCATAAAAGAGTTTTGTTAAATCTTTCATAAACTGTTTAGAGCCTGTTTTGCCTCCCCACTACACAGTTCAAACCCACAAAAAATAAATAAATAAATAAAAATCTCAACCGCAAACAATAGTGTACTTGCATGTTCCTTAATGATGCCACATAGAATTCTCTCTCCTATGACATACAGTGGGGTCCAAAAGTCTGAGACCACTAGTGAAAATGCTTCTGTTTTGCAATTAAATACAATAACTTTCAAGACAAAATTATATTACTGACAACAACTTGAACGCTTTGTAATATTTACATGGATGTCAGAGTTTCTTAGTATTTGCTACAGTGGTTATAAAAAGTCTACACACCCCTATTAAAATGGGAGGTTTTTGCGATGTAAAAGAAAAATGAAACCAAGATAAATCATGTCAGAACCTGTATGTTTATTGTGAAATTGCAACCTATAAATTAGGGGGGAAAATGAAAAATAAAAAAAAAGTACAATAAGTGTTGCATAAGTGTGCAAACCCCTAAACTAATTCTTATTTGAAGCATCTTTAGATTTAATCACAGCATTCAATCAATTTGGGTAAGAGTCAATCAGTTTGGCACATCTTGAGTTAGCCATATTTTGCCATTCTTCCTGGCAAAAGCATTTCAACTCTGTCCAATTGGCTGGGCATCTCCTGTGCACAGCCCTCTTTAGGTCACCCCACAGATTTTCGATTGGATTTAGATCTGGACTCTGGCTGGGCCATTCCAAAACGTTGCTCTTGTTTTGGTGAAGCCATTCCTTTGTGGATTTGGAGGTGTGCTTTGGGTTGTTGTCATGCTGAAAGTGAAATTCCTCTTCATCTTAAGTGTTTTATCAGAAACCTTAAAGTTTTGTGCCAGAATTGACTGGTATTTGGAGTTATTCATTATTTCCTCCACCCAGTTCCAGCTGAAGAAAAGCAGCCCCAAAGCATGATGCTGCCGCCTCCAGGCTTCACCATGGGGATGGTGTTCTTTTGGGAATGTGATGTTTTTACTTTGTTTTTTAGTTTTTGCACCAAATATATCTTTTGGTATTATGGCCAAATAAGTTCAATTTTGGTCTCATCAGAGCATATGATTCCACATGGTTTTGGGAGATCTGATTGATTTATTTTTTTTTTGCAAACTAGCAATGTCACTGTTGTGCCACATTTTCTCCTCTTGTTGATTATTGTCTTAACAGTGTTCCATGGTATATCCAATGCCTTGGATTTTTTTTGTGTAACCCTCTCCTGATGGATATTTTTCAACAATGAGCTCCCGTCCCTGCTTTGTAAGCTCTTTGTGGCCCATGGCTTTTCCAGTTGGGGGCTACCAAGAAGATGTCAGGANTCCTATGAACAGTGTACTTTATTTGGAGTTAATCAGTCACTTTAATTGATGGCAGGTGTATATCAATTAGCATTTAAACTGAGGTTCAGTGTGATTGGTTGATTCTGATCACTGTCACATTCATAAAAGAAACACACTTGTTGTTTTTCACTTGATTTTATATGTTGCAATTTCACAATAAAGGTGAAAACTATTCTGACATGATTTAACTTTTTTTTTTTTACATCACAAAACCTGCCATTTTAACAGGGGTGTGTAGACTTTTTAATATCCACTGTATGTCCCCTTTTTGCTTTAATGAAAGTGGGCACTCGAGCTGGCATGGACTCCACAAATTTGTGCAAAACCTTATAATCCATTTTAGACAAAATCCATCAGCATGTCGTCTGAACACGTGTTTCAACAGAAGTGATTAGGCATGAGGAAACTCTGACCATTTGTACAAAGCAGTTAACGTGATCAACATCACAAATCTGCTTACATTTAAAGAGGGACCTAGAAATAGTGCAAAATCTCGAATATTAAATATTCAAGATATTGAACATTTACATTCTTTGTTTTAAATATTTCAAAATTCTAAAACCCTTTGTTTCTTTCAGATTTTCAATGTGGTCTCAGACTTGTGGACCCCACTCTATATATTCTAATGTAACATTAATGCTTCTCTAATGTTTTAAAAAGAGTCAGATGTCCACGACATGATAAAAGACTACAAGATACACAAAACCCCTTTGTATTCTTTTCTACAGCCTTTCTACCTACAACATTATTCATGACTTTAACAAAGAATCACGTTTTGTTATTTTTGTTTCGTTCTTCAGACATATTCTTTCAATAATTCTTGAAATTCCTGTACAAGTCCATGTTGAGCGCATATATAGGACATATATTTGCTGGCATCTGACCACCGTTCCTCTTGTGTTCCTTGGACACATGATGGTTAGAATTCACTGTGGTGGTCCTCAGACTCCCAGGTTGTGAGAGAATGGGAAAGAAGGTATTACAGTAGCAGTGTAAGGCCAAAGCAATGGTTAAGCTCCTGTCCCTGCAATCCACCACTCAGTTAAAGCCTAGCAAACCTGTGCTTTTGGCTCATATGTTTAAAAAAAGATCTTTGAGATTTTCTGTCAAAGTTTAGTTCCAAATGGAAAGACATGGACTCAACAATGTTTCAATCCCCACCTCTCGCATTACAATGCAGTAAACAGGCACTGGTTGTGTAGGTGCTTCTGAACGTTGTCGTGTTAGCCCTCGCCAGCAATTTTAGTGTTTAAGTTTGCAATGTCCCCTAGTCTGTCATACCCATTCCTGCACTGGCTGTTTATAGAAGGTCACAGGTTGAGGGACACTTTTGTTCTTAAACTGGAAGATGGTGTAAATGAGGACCAAGATGCACAGAGACAGAATGCAAGGGATTACCACAGCAATCGCATTTACGGTGCTTGGCACATCATTTATGGCAACCATGATGTCGACATCGTCATGGGGGAGGTGTCTGTCCTTGTTCTTCTCCACTTCTGTTTGGTCGCAACCCATCCAATCCTTAAGGATGGACTTTGGGTAGCCAGGTTCCACTGTTAGCTTCTGGTTGTCAAACTTCCAGTAGTCCTTTCCTTTGTAGAAGTAAGTGTGAACTGGAAAGAGGGTAAAGGATACATTATATGAGTTAGGTATCAGATTAAAAAAAAACATCAGAACCATAATGTATGTACTCATGACTCACTCATTTTAATTTAGCTTAGGTTTCTAGTGATACAAACATGTTATTAGAATAGAATGCTCCCCGAATATTAGATACTGTAAGGTATGCTCAATTAAATGTCTGCTGTCAACACAATTTTTTTCTGCCTATAACATACTTTGATAGCTCAACATTAAGAAACCATACATAAGTTATCTTCCTGCCTTAAAATGCAGTTGTAAATGCAATCAGTCTGCCTAAAGAGGTCTAAAACCTTGCTAGCTAACTGTGATTTTCTCAGACTTTGATCAAGTTGTTAGATTGCTACATGGCATAGGGAATTGGACATAAGCCCTATCAGTTCAGTTTGTAATCAGTTGCAGGTTGTCAAAATGGTCCCGATGCTTCTACATTCCCTGTGGAATGGAAACTTTAAATGGAATTTTCTCCCTTTTCACTTCCGTGGTTAACCAGAATTAAAACTTCTTGAACTTTACTTCTGGTTGAGATATACATGCAAAACAGAAACATATTTCAGTTAAAACACTTCAGAAACACTTTCAGTGGGAATTCACTTGATTTATAGTTAAACATGCTTGTTTTTTTTCCCCTGCACTTTTCAAAACAGAATTATGTCTGTTATTATGTTTGGACTCTATCTCCTTCTAGGGATTTCAACCTACATCAACTTTCACACATTGTCTGACTTATAAACAAGAATGTTGCTTGTGCTTTTCTAAGCAATCTGACCTACCTGACTCATCTTTTGTCCCTTTTCCCCACCCCTTTTCCCACATTTACTTGAATGAGATTCAAAAAAAAAAAAAAAAAACCTGTTCATTTATTCAGTTCTCAAGCTACAACCACCAAACTTTACATGGTCAAACCTGAGTACACCAGGACCTGTCATGCCAAATCACAGACTGATTGTCTGTAATTTCTCTGTTTATCCATCCTTTTTTCTTCCCCCATTCATTTTCATAGAGGAAAGCTAGAGTGGGAATTGTCTGAATTTGACAATTTAGTTTCAACAAAACATTTCTGTCTAAAATCCTTATACTTTCACCTAGAAACTCCCTTCAAGTTTAAAATTGTTGAGCTATTCCCCTGTTCAAAAACCTCTATACATCAAATTGTTTCAAATTATATTTTTCAAGTTATGAGCGTTGGTTTGGCACTAGGGCAAGTAAAGAGTCTAATTTAACTTCCATTCAAAATCTGGAACCATCAGCATAAGCACATACAGATGTGCTGGTCAGGTGTCCACAAACTTTTGGCCATATAGTGTACCTCACTAGAGGATGCACAGTCAGTATGGATGGGGCAGTGTGTTCACTTTCTTAACTGAATTCGCAAATTAGCTGGAAAAATAATTTGTCCAACTCTAGCAATTAAATTAAATATTCTATAGAAGCTTGCTGCAGAGTAATCTGCTTGTAGAACCATAGCACTTATATATACAGTTGACAGCAACAGGTTTAAAGCAACACAGCAGTGTCTCATAATGTTTATTTATTATCAAACTAACCTTTTATGCACACTAGGTGTGGAGACACAAATCAAAGCCTGAAGCCATGTAACTCAACCCTTGTTCTCTGTGCAAAATCCATTCTACTATAAAATAACCATTAAGGGTGACTCATACCCCAAAACAAGCAGCCGCAATATACACAGCTGTGCGCTGTGCCAAATAAAGACTAATCACTTGCTCCAATGTTTAATCAGGTTTTTGGTACTGCCACAGTATCCAATACATTTCTGGAACGTGTCACATTTTGTCTCATTATTATTTGTGTGAAATAACCCCAAACAAGGCTTCTTTCCTTTACAGCCATACCACTTACAATACAATTACAGTACAATGTGTCTGTGAGCATATGTGTACTAAACAGACTAGTGGTCTATTATTATGTAATGTTAAGGCATAAAATATTTTATTTATACGGTATTAATGTTTTCATATTAGGATTATTTTTTATAAAGAAACGCCAGGATATAGTATGGATGCGCCCAACCCAGCGGATCTGCCCAAGCGGGGAAATGTGCTTCTTCTTTTCAGTACCAATTCTTACTCATTTACAGTTTGGCTCCTTGCTGTTTTCTGATATTTGGCCTAAGAGCACTCATTTTTTAGCCTAATAGCAATGTTTGGTCATTTACATTTGCATGTTTTCACTCTGCAGTCATATTCTAAATATGTCACCAGCACATACAGTACCCACACACACACACACACACACACACACACACACACACACACACACACACACACAGACAGCAAAGCACTACAGCAAGAGAACGTCTGCTGCGGTTATTCAAGTAAAACAATTTTGAGTGCCGGCTATTATTCCTAATGTCTAAGCTAATCTTTTAGCATGGCCTTTCAGGATGTTCATAATGGAAACTTTCTTCCTCATCTCCTCTCACTTACATCCTTCACGGCTGACAAAGGCTCCTTGAGGTGCTTCAGGAATGCCCTTCCACACGGTGATGGGTTTGGGATAGCCCGGGTCAGCTGTATGCTTTTCTTCATTGTAGCGCCAGTACTGGTCACCTTTGAAAAAGTAGGTTTTGCCCACAGGCTCCCAGCGCAGTGCCATGTCAATGCCCTCACGGGGCAAACAGTTGCCCAACTCCACTAGGCTGTGCGGGTAACCTGGCTCTGCTGTCACTTCCTTAAATACCCAGTACTTGTCTCCTGTGGGACAGAAAATGAGATCAAAGGTAATATAGACATAATAGAAAATATGACAGTGCATGATGATCTACTTAGCATTACACTTATTTTGTGAACAGAACTTAAAAATATATATTGTTACTCCAAACCAAATGTGACTATTTACAATGGTAACAGTACAGAGGAAATTACTGAGTCAGAAAAACATATTATGTCAGTATATCAATACTGATGGTGAATTTTGTTCTTTTGTGATGCATCCTGGGAGCTTGGTTTCTGAATAACTTAAAAAAAAAAACATTTATAGATATATTCCTTCTTGATGAAGCCTCAGAGATCTAGAGCCTTGGATTAAAAATAGTCTCTCTCTACACAAGAAGATTGGCCTGGCCTAATTTACTAAGGGAGAGGAGAAAAAAGTAAAGAAAGAAAAGAAGTGGAGACACAGAGATTAGAGTTGTCCAGAGGAAAAGCTGAGCTAATTGATGGACAGATTCATGGCAAAGAGTGAAGAAGAATCAATACAGAGTCTTAGGCACTGCTTCTACAGCCACTAGAATTCTTGGAGGAGTGCTGCTGGTTTAGTGCCAGTTCTCTCTTTACATAATGATTTATGAATGTTCTTCCTAGTCTAGGAACATGCTGTTCTTTATATTTGGAACCTTTCAATCAATCTTCAAAAAAAGAAATTTAGATATATATAGTCCACTCAGAAATTACTGGAACAGCAAAGCCAACTCTTTTTTTTTTTCCTTTTTCTATACACTGAAGACATTTGGGTTTGAGATAAAAAGATGAATATGAGATGATAGATCAGAATTTCAGTTTTCAATTCCTGATATTTACATCTAGAGGTACATCTAAGTTAAACAACTTAGAATATGGCACCTTTGGTAGCAGACCACCAAATGTTTAAGTGAGCAAAAGTATAGGAACATATAGTCTTAAACCATAATTAAACTTACTATTTGGTTGCATATCCCTTGCTTGCAATAACTGCATTAAGCTGGCAACCAACTTACATCACCAAACTGCTGTATTCTTCTTTTTGTGATGCTTTTTCTGGCTTGTATGGCAGCTTTCAGTTTTTATTTGTTTTAGTGGGGTTTCTCCCTTCAGTCTCCTCTTCAGGAGGTGAAATGCATAAATCATATATGAGCCCCATATAAATCAGGCATGTGTATGTACCTTTAAAGAACACAAATTTGCCATCGGATCTCTCATAAGCAGCATCAATGCGGGGTGGGAGACCTTTCCAGAACTGGTCAATCAGCATGGGGTAACCCTCTTGAACCTTGTTACTGCGCAAACGCCAGAACCAGCGATCCTAAGACAAGAAAATACTTGATGTTATAATTAACATTTAGAAAACTAGCACAAAAATATTCATGTGAGTGGTTATTATGCCTTGCATGCATTGCCTTAGCAAAAACCTATGGCTAAGCCAATGAATGCAAGGTATAATAAACACTCAGATGAAGATTTTCAAATGATTCCATTTGTATCATTCTTAAATATCTGAAGTAAAGCTTTATATTTTATCTTTTCTGCTTAAAAATCAATTTTGCCGTTCAGTATGTCTGATTTGATTGGTTGGATGTCAGGTGGTCAAACTGTCTGTCAAGTCAAGACAAATGTATTCATTTCAATTTGGTTTCATTCAACAATGTGTACAGAAGTAGCTTAAAGTCTACGGGTGACTGAGATTGTAAAAGTTGATATAATAATAATAATAATAATAATAATAATAATAATAATAATAATAACTTTCCTAAGGAACACATTTTTAACCCTGACCAGAAAATGTTTCACCAATGCAACTTCATCTGCAATTTGTGCTGAAACTAATTTTGCCTTATGTTACTTTATTTAACAAATACATTACAAATGACAATCAACCCGTTTATGGCAGGAGCCCAGAAAAAGACAAAAAGTACAGGATCTCACCTTGAAAACGAACATCTCCCTCCTGAAAAAGGCCACTGTGTTAAAATTGCCGTCACAGATGTTGGGTTTTCCAGAGCCAGGAGATGGCCTGTCACCAGAGGGAGGTCGAGGAGGACGGGACTGACGGTCATTTTTCCTCTCAGAAGGAGAGTAAGTCCGCCGTGGTGGGAGGGTTGGAAGAGACCGGGTTGGCTCCAACATTGCAGTTGGGACACCTGGGAGGTATTCCAAAAACAGGGTTTGATAAAATTCAAATTTGTGATCACACAGTGAACATAAGAAGTCATCATCAGTTTAGACCTAATAGTATAATTAATACTATTAATTATAAGTATAAGTTAATTAATAACGGAAGAATGTGTCAGAAAGGTCTAGCTCAGGGTAGTCAAATATATAGACTGCAGACCAGAACTGTCCCGATAAAGGTTCTAATCTGGCCCAGCAAATTAATTTAATGGATGTTCTAAATAAAAATAATCTTGTGGGCCATAACTGAATTGAAAGATTAGAAAAAAGAGCTAGTCTTTGATATGTCCCTAGAGGGAAAATAGAGCAATAAACTCAGGGCCATCAGCTCAGTTACTAACAAAATGTGCTAATGATATGCAGTTATCCATTGGCAATCTAAAAAATTTGACACTTGACTGGGTTTCACAGCAATGGCAGTGAATACTTATGCAATCACAACTTTTATGTTTTTATTTGTGCCTTTAAGATAAATGCAGATAAATGAACACATTTATGAGGAGTTAGTGATGTGTTATTGGTCTACTAAACTGTTTTTTTTTGGTTTGGCCCACTTGACATAAATGTAATGTGGCCCATTACCTGAAATGAGTTTGACACCCCTGCACTAGATTGTTCTATTTCTCTCAAATGGAGGCCATAAATACTGATGGTCTGTACATGCAGGCTGCAAACACATTTTCAGGAAGAAAATGAAATTGTCAGCATCATCCAGGGACCATGAGTTGGCAAGGAAAAGAACAGGACATACAGTATATGTCCTATTCCATACAGTATATGTCCTATTCCATACAGTATATGCCCTATACCATACCTCTTATTTTGCTCTTTTCTTCTCAAGTATACAATGCAAGAACACAATGTTTCACATTTACTATATATAATCTTAATATCTAATCATATTTTTCCAGCATAATTTTTTCAGTATCTCTTTTACCAAAATAACACGTACAGAATTGCTCAGTAATGCTGAACTGAAAATAAAGGTTCTCTACCATATATTTTCTGGATGCCTTGAAGGTCATCTAGTGGCAGTTTGAAGTTTTGTGTCTCCATGTATTGGTAGAAAGGGGCCATGATTGCACTCGGGTCATTGGAATGTTCCAGACCCAGTGCGTGGCCCAGCTCGTGCACTGCCACCAGGAAAAGGTCATTACCTAAAAAGGCCAAAGTCAAAGTTGCAGAACATCTGTGTTGCACAAGTGATCATCTTGAATACAGTGTAACAAGAAGTATCTTCTTTAGCTGAATTCCATGAATTCTGAATAAACAGCACCATAAATAGTAACAGAACTGTCTCCAGCCCATGCAGAATGTAAACATATGCTTGTGCGTGGTCTATTTTGGAGATCATAATTTCCCCACATCCACATACCATCAAAATTTCTCCCTCCTTCTTGTTTCCTCTCTAATTGGATCAGTATCCCCTCCCATTTTTATTTTCATTAACTTCATTTTCTTTAACCCCCACTTCAGTCCTACATCTCTTCTCTGGATTCTCTTTCTTCTCTGCTTTTTTCCATCTCTCTCTCTCTCTCTCTCTCTAAAATGATATGAAATAAATGAAAGTCAAAGCCTAGTACTGTGTCAGCATCCTGACACACAAAGTTATAACTGAGTGGGCTGTGACCAATCAGGTTTGATGTAGACCCATTCTCACTGGAACAAAAAAGAAAACTGAACTGAACTGAACTGAAATGTACTCATAATTCTGACAGTGTACAACCAGAGATGATCTTTCAAATATACACTTTACGTACACAGCACACCATGGATGCTGATAAAGTCTGCCTTTACTTTCAAAACCTTCTCATAACCATAGTAGGAAAAACACTTCAGTGTGTGACATGTATGATCAGTATTGCTTGCTTGCTGTGTGCTGAAAGTATAATTACTTAAAGTATAATACAGTACCATGTAGAGCAGCAGAAAGTAAACACAAATCAACAGCTGAATTTATCCTTCTGTTTAGAGAAAGTAGTCTATAGGAGCCATATAAATGATCTGATTATTTTTGCAAAAGTAATTGCTGCTTTTTAAAGCAATCATGGAAAAATTATGCTATCCATTATGACTGTTACATTAATATTGCTAATAATTAGTAATATTTAAAAAAAAAAAACCACACACCTCCTAAATATTTGGCCAAATAACTTTTGCTGGTGACAATATGTGGTTACATGGTTCACAATCAACCTTCATACTGTGTCAGGTGACTAATCACTGGATTCACTACCAACCTATTGCACTTTCAGCCACTGGACTTCTGATGAAGTTTCTAGGTCTATCTGAATAAGGAAAACATATTGGGATATTTGAGTGTATCCCAGTATTTGCATATGTTTGCCATCAGTGAGATGAATAAACAGATTTCTGTCTGCTCAGTATCCTTTGGCCTCTTCCCAGTGGGATGTGTTCCTCCTCTTCCAGTTCTATGCTGCATTTTATTGTTGAACTTTGCTCTCAGAGGAATCTCCTCTCAGTCCCTGAAAGCACCTCTCCTACACGCCTACGCCCTACCCCCTTCCCGCACCCCCGGGATTGTCTAATGCTCTCTAATGCTCCCTGCTCTGTCTACCCTTTATTCTCTGTCTCTTTGCCAAACTGGTCATTTTTTCCCTTGTCTGCTTATTCTTTACATCTGTGATTAACCAGTAGCTACACAGATGTGCAGAATTAAAACTCATCATTCAAAAATGAGGATCATTACTATTTATTCATTCAAATATTTATTTTCTAAAACAGATAGTGTGTTTGAAAATGTTAATATGAAAATGTAGCAGTGATTCTTTATCTATATCAATTATTACTACCTTAAATTATTACTAGTAATTGCTTCAGTTACAAAAAAACTATAAATGTATAAAATATCTTCCCTATATTGTCCCTAAGGTCACAAGAGGGTGATCAACCCAATCTGGTCCTGAGCAGATAAAATCACAAGCCCTGTTTTCGATCTCTATCTGGCATATCTGTGTTCTCTACTGATCTCCACAGCTATATCTGTTATGTAAGGAATAAAACACAATGGGGCTTCTTATAGGAAAATAATACTTTAATCAATACTGGAGTGCCGTGATGCTGTTACCGCTCTGAAGTCGATCACTATAGCAAGTTTTATTCCTCTTATATCACAGCAATGCACCAACAATTATCATTTTTTTATTTATTAATGAGCATATTGTGCTTTTAAACCATTTATAGTTACAGTCAATTTTGTAGAATGTCTTGTGAGACAAATTAGTTTCCATAACCAGTCTCTCTATTCTTCTCTCACACCTTCTGACCAATCAGATTTGAGAATTCAACAGCACTGTAGTATAATACTATGTAATGCCAGATTGATTGAAGTGCGAGTCACTTACATACACTTACATAGATACATAGTAAAGCAAAGTAAATTAATACATTTGTATAAGACATTGTTATCTCTATGCAGTCTGACTGCATATATTCAATTTCTATTATAAATAAAGTACTGATAGACAGGAAAAACTGTCCATGAAGTATGACACTGCTAGCTCACTTACCATCATGATTAGCATTGCCTAACGTCCAAGGCTCGTCAGAGTCAAAGTGTGTGTCACCTCCTATTCCAGGGCCAGGGAAGTAGGCATGGGCTAAAAAACCTCCCTCTCCGTCAAATGGAGAACTATCACCGTGAAACCCTGAAGCAAAGAAGATCATGATGTCGGCCTCTTTGCCTTCTTTCTTAATCTCAGAGTAGGCCACTTCCTGAAAGGTCAGCGGGGTTGCTGTCTGCCACACATCAAATGCCTGTCGGATCGCCCTCTGCGTGTCCTTCTCACCTACCTTCGGGGTGAAGTTGTGTATGCTGAAGAGAGTAGGGGGAAAAAAAAAAAGATTTAAAGTACATACTATAAAATTTTGAAATGAGCATCTCTAATTGTATTCCACAAAACATGTAATAATAACAAAAAAAATAAAATAAAACAAGGATGGTCAAGGATGAATTTTAATCACCAACTAGTTATGTGCAGCTTCTTTACAGATGCTAACACTGCCAAAGACATCAATCCATGTCAGATAAAACATAGTGTACACTGGAATTTGCCAATAAATTCACCATGTGAATTACAGCCATCTGAATACAAAGTGCTTTAGTAAATAAAGAGCAGATGGGGTGAACAGAAATGTTGCATATTAGGGGTGATATGATGATTTTAAATTGTGAATGATTCAAATGTCTCCACAGTCAGTTTTTACAGAGAGTGTGTACATTGTTACTAAAGACGTTTTGTCAATGATGCTCAAAATGCTCAGACATGGCATGGCAAATCTTTTTATCAACCAGACTTTAATCTGTTTGCTAGTCTAACTTGCTTTCTTTCTTACAATCAGACTAACAAACCAATAATAACCAAGAGTAGGCAGTTTCCGAGCTTTACATTTCATCCTTGTTTTGTTTGTCAGCAAAATTTTGTTTATATTGTTTGTTTTGTTTTAGCTTATCAGTTAGTGCCTAAAAATTCAACACTGGCATAACTTTGGTATAATGCGTTTCTGTTATTCTTTTTCTTTGAGGTTATGTATCCTTGTAGAGCTGTATTTTCATCAACGGGGAAATTAGTTTGGTTGCTGTATTCAGTAACTTACAAATTAGTCTTAAAAACTGACAAGATTGTTGTGATAAATGTGACAAGATTGTTGATTGTGATCCAGCCTGAAAAGAATATTGATATAATATTTTTAGCCAGAACTTCCACCCCTGTTTCTTATATACACTCTTAAAAATGTCTAATCCTTAAAGGTTCTTCAGCTGTCCCTCTAAGGGAACCCTTAAACTTCTATGTAGAACCCTAAAAGAGAGTGTTTCTCTATTAGAAATAGCCCTTATATATGGCTAAGAACCCTTAATTATCTAAAGAACCCTTACAGAACTGCTGGAGAAAAGTTTTCTTCCTAACATAAGGCAAAAGAGTGCAGAGGCAAATAAGCACCTTAACTCGCAGTTTCCTCAAACAACAATGCATACTCAAATTCTTTAAACTGGAACTAAACGATAAATTAAGATAATTTAATTTAGATAAATTAAAATTAATAGGCATAATTATTAAAAAAATGAATAAGTGAGTTATTGTAGTATATGTTTCTAAGCAGGGCTTTACTGTAATGTAACCTTTATGATACCATAATATAATACTATAAATGTTTAGACATTTAAGAAAACCAAATGAATCCACTTTACACTGCCCACTTGATCAAAATAGGGAACGAACACTGAGAAATGCAGAGTCTCTCTTTTTCCCCCCAATCACTCTCTATCGCTCACCTTTTCTGACTGCTCTCCAAGATCTAATTCACTAGCCTTCTCTAAATATAGATTTGGCAGCAGCACAGAGACACAAAGGGCAGATCACTGCAGTACTCTCCTTGTGAGACCCTCCACTGATATAATATATAATGTAACCAAATAATGCTATGCCTGCAAATAATCTAACCCCAGTAACCAAAAGGAAACATTTAGGCTCTTTTATGCCTTTTTTTTTCTTTTTCTTTCTTTAATCTGCCAGTTTTGAAAAAAAAAAAAAAAATTTTTTTTTACTTGTGAGGATCTGCCAAATGTCCCCCCAAGGTCAGAACTGTCAGCTATTCTTATCATTGTGGTAATCATAGCAAGTAGTCCCCACCAAGATATAAAATGTGTTGATCTTTAAATAAAAAATAATTCAAATGTAATCAGTGGAAAATTGTACTGGTATAAGAGGAATAAAATACTTCAGGATGTGCTGTTATAAGACACCAATCACCTTTCTAATCACAATTTCACATTAGTTCACATCGCACCATCCTGTTGATCATTTTCCTACGACAAACTTGTTTTATTCCCTTCATATATCTATAGCTGTAGCTTTAGAAGCACATCAGATGAAGGACTTTTCCTTGAATGATCCAGTTCTTCTAGAAACCTTGTGTATCATACTGCAGTTTTTTGGCCTCAGCATAGGGCTCAAACTGGGCTTTTATACATGGCTCAATAGAGTTATAAAACTGATACTTACTACACATATGCATAATTGTGAATGAAGTTGGATCCCAATAAAAGTATGAAAGGCTGTCAAACACATGTAAATAAACTGTACGTAATGAATAATAGTGTAGACATTATTATCTATTATGTGAATGAAAAACATTTTGTAGGCTCTCTTTAAATGCCACTGTGCAAAACATCTTTACCATCGTAATAATGTGTCATCATATAGAGGGCATTTTGAGAAATAATTAAACGTGCTAACCTTAAGTTTACACTGCACTGAAGAGAATGTACTGTGATGTACAGTGAGACACTTTGTACCCATACGTAAGATTCCCTCTAATTAATTCACGCCATTTTCCATCCATCTTTCCTTTTATTTTTTAAGTCAAATAATAGCTACATCTAATCAAAACATGCCTTGCTATGAAACGGTACTTGTACCTGTATGTGATTTTTTTGTCTCTCCATTTTTGACCAGTGAGAGCATAGCGCTTATTTCTCCTCCGCTGAGGGTGATCAGGAACCCCACACCGAGGTTTCTTCATCCACCTAATCAATGAGCAGACACAAACAACAAATTACTTTCTTCCATAATTAGCAAAAACAAATGCAAGCACTTTCACTCACAACATCTTGCTTTACTTAAAAAAAGGCTGGAAGATTTAATAGCAAATATTTTTGACTTTACACAAAGGGATAGCATGTAGATCTGCAGGTTCATGGACATACAGTGTTATTGTAAACTGGGATATTTTGATGCTGTCACTCTCCCCGTCTCATGAGATTTGTTGACATTGGAGTGGCGGGACACCGACATCCCAGAGTGCCCTCTTTGGCCCCTTTCAGATTATGTAATCGCCTGCATGTAGTTCATGCTTCCGAGGTTGACAGATTTTTCTTGTTTAGAAGTGTTGATGGCAATGATTTTTAAATATCACCATCTAGACCATCACTTTTAAACACAAGCACATGCCTTTAAACCCAAAACAATTGGTGGATAGAAAATAAAAATAAATAGACAGAAATAGATTGTCTTTGATTTGAACTTTTTCTCACTACACACATGTAACTCAACATTGAATATGGCCCTTAATGACTATAATATAATGTATATATTTCCACTATCTGGTGTCACCTTGCCATCCAAGGGAGTATTTCCTTGCCACTGTCACTTCTGGGTTGCCCATTTGGAATCTAAATCTACATCCAAATTAATTATACATTAATTAAACAATTTTGTAATTTTGTACTTATGAAGTAGGTCACTAGCTCATAATAGGCAGTGCTGGCTGAATGGTTAAAGCTCTGTGTTACTGATTGGAAGGTTGGGGGTTCAAGCCCCAGCACTGTCAAGCTGCCTTAACCCCATCTGCTGCAGGGGTGCTGTATCATGGGCACTCTGATGTGTGAAAACTGCATTTCATTGGCTCTGCACAATGAAAATAAAGTTGGATCTTTATATACATTGCCAAAAGTTTTGAGACATCTGTCTTTACATGCACATGAACTTTAATGACATCCCATTCTTAATCCGTAAGGTTTAATATGGAGCTGGCCCACCCTTTGCAGCTATTACAGCTTCAACTCTTCCGGGAAGGCTTTCCACAAGGTTTAGGAGTGTGTTTATGGGAATTTTTGACCATTCTTCTAGAAGCGCATTTGTGAGGT
>CM074946.1:5100409-5112686 GCA_037577455.1 Pangasius macronema
AGACTTCAAAGCACTATTGTAAGTCGCTCTGGATAAGGGCGTCTGCCAAATGCCATAAATGTAAATGTAAATGTAATTGGCAGACAATATGGTATAAATGGCTCAATCTTCTGTTATTTGCAGTATGTGAGGTCCCACAAGCCTGTACAGGTTCTCCTCATTCTTATTATTGTATGGGCATAAGCCCTGCGGTGTTTTGGATGCCATAATGGAAGATTGGGAAAAGGGAACTTCACCTAGTAAAATGAAATTCAGTACATTCTTGATCTTAGAGCAAAAGTCCACACCTTAAGTCACCTAAAACAGGAGAATTTGCATCAAGCCCAAGAATGACAGTCTTGACTGTATGACAGGGCTACTATGAGAATTTGCACTGGGAGATTAGGTACTCCTTTTACTACCCATGTCAAGCTCTAAATTACTTGCAAAGTGGCAAGGACCCTTTGAGGTCAAACAGTGAGTCCGAAAAGTTGGTCGGTGAACAAATAGAGGTGATGCACTTCAAATGTACCACCTCCATATCCCGAAACCACGGAGTGAGGCAGTCCTTGTGGCTTTGGTGATGGTGGTTCCCGAGTGGGAGGAGCTGGGACCGGAGGTAAATGTAAAAGTTCCTGTTCACCCTGGTACCCTGTGGAGATCACCTCTCACCATCCCAGAGAGCACAGGTTGCAAGGGGATATTTCTGACATGTTTTTGCTTTTACCTGGTCGCACATACCTGGTTGGACGTACCTGGTTTGCTTCTACCTGGTTGGACCTCATAGAGCTCCACACTGGATGAACTCAGGACTATGCTCGACATGGGAGAAATCAACGCATTGTCTAAATTTGATGCATACCCAATTCCTCGGACTGATGAACTGTGCTACTGGCTAAGTGCGGCTCACTTTTATTCAACATTGGGTTTAACCATGGGGTACTCCCAGATTCCCTTGACTCCAATATCCTGAGAAAAAAACAGCCTTTTTCAGTCTATTCGAGCAGAACAATTTGTCACCCTTCTGTTCGGTTTGCTTGAAGCCCCAGCAATGTCTTAGCATCTCATGGACAGAATACTCTGCCCGAAGAGTGCATATGCTGCTGCTTATTTAGATGAAATTATCATTTATAGTAATGATTGGCAGCAGCATTTACAACATTTGAGAGCTTTCCTGAGATCCTTGAGATGGGTGGGACTCACAGCAAATCCAAAGAAGTGGATGGGTATGGTATCTGGGTTTCGACTTGGATCATGGGCAGGTGTGTCCTCAAATTGATAAGACTGCAGCAATTGTGGCCTACCCGAGACCGAAGACCAAAAAGGGGGTGAGCCAGTTGCAGGGGCTGGCTAGCTATTAATCGAGGTTTGTACCTAATCTTTCAAACATCACCAGCCCGCTGACTGACTGCACTAATAAGGGAGCACCAGATTCAGTGGACGGAGCCATGCGAGCAGGATTTTTGTCAGGTAAAAGCAGATTTGCGTGGGATCCTGCTGTTGTATTCTACTGATTTTGCTCCCCCATTTGTTCTGCAGACAGACAGAGGGTTGGAAATTGTTTTGTCCGAGGTGGGGGAGGAGCACTCGGCCTATTTTGCATTGTAGTGATGCCAGATGATTGGCTGATTAGATAACGGCATGAATGTGCAGTTGTACAGGTATTTCTAATAAAGTGGATGGTGAGTGTATATGTTACTTATAGGTTACTTATATGCTATAAGTCATGTTTAAAATAGTGTACAAATATCCCAGCTACATTGGAACAAGTTTTATTTGCTGGGTTTTATGTGTACCTTGTTTAAACAATCCAGTATGAGCTATTACAGTTGAGCTATTATCTCCATATTTAATGGCATGGATGAGCATATCTCAAATCTCAAAGTACATAAGATTGCGTTATTGCAGTAGGCAAGCTTCCTATATTCCAAATTGTACATTTCAGCTTTGATGGGGACTCTAGGTGGAAATAATTCCACACCATATAGCGTTGTTGCCTACATGCCTCCTCCATAATATTGGAAGAATATCAAGTTGGTTTACAAACACCGTCTCTCTTGCAATCTCTTTCCTTTCCCAAAAACCCCTGAAGTTAGATTTGGCTGAACCACTGTTAAACATTCTCTGAGGTTGTGAGCAAGACTGATTTGGCATCAGCTGAGGGATCCAGAAACAGTCTCAAAACTTGAGCCACCAGTTACAACCAAAGTGTTTCAAACCTTCACTTCCTCATGACCACGTGACATGACAGTTTCAACCACAAAGCAAAACACTGTTTCAAAACATCAGCACTTTGAGTGCTTAAGATGGCTTTGAAATGTTGGTATCGAGCGTCCCATCACTAAAAAAACATTTAGTTTTAGACATTTTATTTAGTAGCTTAAGTATTTTGGGGAAAAGAATATGTTATTACATGATAAAACTGCATTACAGTATAGTATGTACAATTTTCCTCAGACCCTCTCTGTGGCATTCTGGACATTAATTTAGATTAATTATTCATTTTGAAGCTTTACAGCTTTCTCACTATGTAATCATCTACATCATAAAATGTGAAATAAAGTAAAATACTATTATTGTTACACGTGAAATAATATTATACTATTATACTGTTTGTGTTACAGTACACTGCCCACTGTTTGTGGAACCATTCTATCCAAAGAGACCTTTAAGTGATGTAGGTACAAGCCAACTGTCACAAAAGCCCCCTGTTTCCATTACAGGAATACCGCAAGAGTATTGTAGAACATAGAGAAACTCTGGTGCAATGCCGGGACCCACTTGTTCCCCTTTTTGGAACTGTGTATGAGATGCAAAGTGGCACTTTGTAAAGTAATGTAAAACCATGTAAGGAAGGCAGCTTTAGACAATTCTCATTCCAAGACAGGATTGAGCACGTGGATGCTGTTCAACTAAAACCCCTGCAGGGAAGCATGAATCTATTCTGATTCAAGGAGCAAAAGGTATGAAATGAGGAGATGTGTAACAAGTACATGTTTGGGCTGGTTTAAGACCAATTAGGCTGCTGCATTTCAAACCATCTGCAATCGCTCTGTTATGCTGTGGGGGAAGGGGGGAGGATTTAGTTGACTTTGTTTGCATACAGGTGTCGCAGTGAGTACAGTGGTTCCTCACAGCTTCAGGGTCCCAGAAGTGATCCTGAGCTTGGGTTACTGTCTGTAACCAGAGTTTGTTTGCATGTTCTCTCCATGTCCATGCAGGCTTCTCCCAGGATATGTAGTTTCTTCCCACCTCCGAAAAAACAAGCCAGTAGGTAGATGGTTAAGATAAATTGCCACTAAGTCTGAATGCATGTGTGAATCTGTGCATGATACCCTGCAATGGACTGGCATCCCCTCCGGCGTGTATTCCTGCCTCACACCCAGAGTAGGCATCAGGAAAAAGTGGTTAATGAAAGTGAGTGAGTGATAGTGTTTGCATAAACTTGTCCCGACAGAGGGAAGCTGCAAATCAACACAAAGTTATTCTGACTGATCACTTTAATGGTATGAAGAATTATTTCTATCCTTATGGAGGTGGTCCGTTCGAGGATGATAATTCCCCCATCAACAGGGCACAATGGCTCACTGACTGATTTGATGAATAGGTAAATTATGTAAATCATTATGTAAATCATTCACTTTTAAAAACCTAGGTGAACACCTACTGGGAGATTTGTGACTGATGTGATAGCCAACACCAACTGAGGAATATATATATATATATTTTTGGGCAAGAATAATGTTCCTCCCACCAGTACAGTTCCAGAGATTTGTATAATCTGTGCCAATGCATATCAAAGCTGTTTACTGAGACACTTTATATTGTTTCCTCCCCTTTGTTTAGTTGGTATATTTAAATATAACCTGTTTAACTGAAAATCCACTGAAAAGCTCTATCAGTACTGTGTCACATATACCAAAATGCATTTGTTTTCTTCTGCTTTGCAAACAGACATGACATGAACAAAATGATGTCATTAAATGGGGCCCGTTTTTTTTTTTTTAAAGTTTGCTTTCCTCAGAGTCCATTCCCACAACAAACTGCCTTTCCATCAGTCTTGCCATGACTCGTCATGAACAAACAAGTAACTGTCTAGTATTTCCAGTCAAACGGAAAAAATACTCCTACCATCTCCAGTGTTATGTGCACATAAGCGGAGCTCACTCAGACTTGGTGAGCTGTGGGGAGATATGTAGTCATACTTTTGATAATTAAGCATAATTAAAAGCAATATACTTATTTCAAGTAGATTTTATGGTGTTGGATTTCTTACTTTGGACTGAATGATAATATTTTGTACAATAATAGAGGGATTTGAGAAGAAGCTGCTCACCCTGCAGAGCAAAAATTATTAAGAGTTTTTTCCTAGACCATTTCAAGAGTAATTTCAGAGCTAGGTGTGTTTTGGTGTGCCGAAATATACTGAATTTAACTGAATGCATTTTGGGGTTTCATAATACTTAATTCAGGGTTATTAAAAAGATGCTAATTTGTAAAGTAGACATAATATGCAAGTCATCACCAAGACAAGAACAAAATGGGCCTCATTTATCAATCTGGAGCATATTTATTCATAAATCATTTGTATGATCATTTACACAAGAAAATATTAAAATTCATAATTTTGTAAAAACATTCATAACCTACTGCTCCTGAGTGTGTATAAATTTATGCAAAACAAGACTAATATAAACCTTAACTTGATCCACTTCTAGTCATAATTTTCATGGATTACTGCACTTTTATATAATGGATTATACTGTCAAGTTTAAGTTGGTTACTTTTATTACATTTACAGTATTTATCATACACTCTTATCCAGAGTGTCTTACAGAAGTGTTTTGTAGTTTCTATCAAAAACACTTCCTCATAAAGGAAATTTTGTGAAACCCAGCCATTTTATATTATTGCCATTAATTAAAGAACATAAAAAATAAAGAAAGCAAGCCAACAAAACTCAATAATTTAAGACAAATAAAACTACTCATTCAATTATAACAAAAAAAATGCCATCGTATAATTGTCATAAGACTGAGACAGATGCAGATGAGTTTCTATCAGCTTTGTAGCAGGGTTGAGGTTGGTTGTGGAGCAGGTGATGGAGGCGGATGGTCAGGTTGATAAGTGAGTCGAGGATTAGCTGTTCATCACAACACACCATCTCTATGAGGATCTCAGGGTTCAAACCTCGACGAAACGCCACCTTCAAAGCCACATTTTTCCAGCCACTGCCCGCTGCTGCATGTAGTCTGTCACACGGCAGGAGCCCTGGGTGATGGTTATGATCTCCTGCTTTCTTGCCCTCCACAGAGTTCTAGAAGATGCGGCAAAACAGCCCCAAGAACCTTTCACAAGAGGACGTGGGTTTGCCCCCTTGCTTCCACACTGCCGAAGCACTTAAGCACTTTCCCCAAGAGCAGGTTAAAGAAGTGCATAATCTTCTGCGTCTCTGACATCCCCTTGTGACCGGCAAAATACAGAAAACACTGCAGGTAGAAACCCTTACACTCGTATGTGTCACCTAGAAATTTCTCTGGTGCAGGCATCAGAGGGCAAGTTGCGTAATCCAGTGCACTGAGCAAGCATGGTCATGGCGATGGCTTGGGAAAGAAGACTAATCTTCATGTCAGGCTCTGCCAAATGCCACTGCTGTTGCTGCCAGTCCAGCTCTCTTGCTGCATCCATGTTATAAGGTGAAGTATTCTGTCATAAATACAGGTAAGCAGCTTTAATGAATGTCTCTCTGCAAACAATCCAAAAATGCTAGGCAAGGTCAATGTCAAAAGCAGGCAATCCACAAACAGGATAAACAAGACTAGAAAAAATCACAGAAACGAAGAAACAGGATGTACGTCAAACCAGAATAACAGTGACAGTGAAACAGGCTTGGTAACATCATTAACACAGGGTAAGATGAGCATATACTTCGCAAGGTGTATGTGAAAGAGAGTATCTTTTTAAAGAGTGTCTGTGAGTGTGAGGGAATTGAGAATGGGTGGGAAAAGTCCGGCAACTGTGAACAATGTTGGATTTGGATTTTGTGATCTGAGTAGACCTGACAATAGGATGGGCTGGTCTATGCATTCAATGGATATAAAAAGTCTACACACCACTGTTAAGATGGCAGGTTATTGTGATTAAAAATTAAACCAAGATAAATCATGGCAGAACTTTTTCCACCCTCAATGTGAAATTACAGCACATAAAATTAAGTGAAAAACAAAAATTTTAGGGAAAAATAGGAAAAATAAAAAAAGTTACAATAACCTGGTTGCATAACTGTGCACACCTTTTATAACTGGGAATATTGCTGTGTTCAGAATGACGCATTCAATCACATTCAATATCATGTTCAGTAGTAATTGTCATACAGCTCACATCAATGAAATTATTCTGGTTAACCCCAAATAAAGATCAGCTGTTTCTGTAGGATCTTCTTCACATCATCTTGATTTCATCTGACTGCTGCAGCCATGGTCTGCAAAGAGCTTACAAAGCATGTACGATATCTCATTCTCGGCATGTGACAACAATCTCTCATATTCTTCATGTCTGGGCTATGGGGTAGGGTGGCTACATGGAAGCCCTTTCTCACAAAAAAACATCCCAGCCCAACTAAATCAGCCCAAACTATGTGGCAAAATGTGTTATGGTCAAAAGGTATGTTTGGCACAGAAAAAAAGGAATTCATTAAAAGAACACCACAATGAAGTATGGTGGTGGCAGCATCATCAGCATCATCTCTTATCCAAACAGATTGAGTAATGTAATAAAATCAAAAGCTTTTATTCTTTTACTTCACAAAAACTTGCCATTTTAACAGAAGTGTGTAGACTTCTTATATCCACTGTAGCTGTAAGCCAAAAACAAAAGCCTAGGGCTGAGGGAAGATTAAGTTCATACTTATGAGGGACAGGTATGATTTTATTGGAGGTTGAAAGCTGGCTTATAAATTGGTTCTGTTTGCCACCTCATTTACTTTCCTCCTTTTAATACTTATTTTCTCCTATTTAATGAAACTCTTCCAGCACATTTGCCAAGACACTTATTTTAAAATAGCTGTTTCCTTGTGTGACCTGCTTGGTATACATGATCACCTGGGTATAGTGTAGATCTTTTTATCTCCTCCATTTTCATGTCACACCATTTTCTTAAGTCAAACATAATTCACCTTTTCTGTAATTTGTCTTTAGATTTTGATCTTTTCAGATGCTGTTACACTGCTAAATATTTTTTTGTTGGCATAGAAGTGACTCCTCTGTTTACTTTTAATGCGTTTGGTTGGCGTCACTAAATGCAAATGAGCTGTGTTGTGAACATATTTTGCACTTTACGGGTGGTCAACATACACACATAAGAATGAAAAATTTTAGTTTGTTTGGCTTACACAAATATTTACACAAGGTTACTAAAAGACTTATAAATGAGGACCAGTTTTGGGAAGTTTACCATTTAGGGTTTTACATGCAGATGGGTGAAAAATCTGAGTGATACCCTTGTAACCAACAGGGGTTTGAGGAAAAAACATATTTTAGATTTGGACAGTACACCTGATTACAAGGCTTGCTCTAGTAGTCCAGAGGCTATTTCATTCATTCGTTTGTTTGTTTGTTTATTTATTTATTTAACCTATTTAACTGTAAAAATATATTCCACAGACCCCTTCTGCCCAGATATATTTTGTGAACATAATCCAACTAATCAAATATTAGGCTCATTATTTAAATGTAAATATAATAATATTAATGTACAGAAATATTTTGGCTGTTTATTGAAGCCATAGAGCTTTTTGCCAAACCTTCCAACACATTACGTCCAAGCTGACCTTATTTATCTGCCTACATGTTTGAGTTAGTTAGGTTTGGATTTAATTAAATTGACTAATAACTATAAGAACTGAATAGTAAATTAAATACCTTTTAAATGTGATTTCTGCCACTGTAACAATACACGGCACATTCCAGGACCCCATTTTGAGAAGCACTGTTATATACTTTTCTAAAAAAGAAAATATAGGAAGGCCACAATAGAGTTCAAAAAGAGTTCCTTGATATGCAGATGAATCTACTTTGGATTTAGTATAATAAACTTTAATGATATGCATAATTATTCTTTCTTTTTTTTAAATGGAATATTATAGCAATTATACATAAATTATAATTATAAATGTATAAGAATCATAATATACAGTATATTGATATGTGAATTCAGTGTCAGCACTGCATGTTCAGTCACACCCAGTTTAAAGGTCGTACAAGACAGTGACCTGATTTTCTGGTTCTACAAGACTGCGTTGCTTCAAACACAGTCATCAGCAAGAAGGGGTCCTTCTACTAGTAGTTTCTACTGACTTTTTTGTGCCTGTAAAATTAATGCTGGTGTTAATTTTAATAGTTCATTGCTGCTGATGTTCTGTAGGAGTGGACACTCACATAAGAATTATGGGTTACTTGCCTTTCACTGTTTATTAAGTGGCATTTCACAGTTATGGTTCAAGTGCTTTTGATTGGATGATTGTAAGCTCAGCTTCTATGGATCCTGACAGTCCTGTCAAGGCCATTAACTGCTATTTTCAGCCATGCTGGTAAGAAATTATAATTATAAATAAATGTGTCTGCCAAATGAATAATTGTAAACAGAATACAATTGATATTGTAGTCCAGCATTGCCTTTTTAGCTTTTTTTTTCAGATGATTAAACAGAAAATTGGACCAATATTCAATATCATCAGAAATTATGAGTTTGAATGCAAGCATTGCCAGGAGTCCAAAACATACTCTTTACAGCCAAAGGTATGTGGACATCTAACAATCACAATCAAATGTGCTTGTTGGTGTTGATATTAGGTGAGAAGGCCTGGTGTGCAGTTGGGCATTCCAATTCATCCTAAAGGTGTTCAGTGGGGTTGAGGTCAGGGCTCTGTGCAGGCCACTCAAGTTCTTCCACACCAACTTTGGCAAACCATGGTTTTATGTGGCTTGCTTTGTGCACAGGGGCAGAAGACATTCTATACAATTATGTGCTTCAAACTTTGTGGCAACAGTTTGGGGAAGGCCCATATATGAGGGTGATGGTCAGGTATCCACAGACCTTTGCCCATATAGTGTATGTATGCTGACACATTAAGGCTTGATGACATTTAATGCAAATGCTATTTTTAGATATGAAAGAGATATTCAGATAATTAGATCAGAGCAGTCTGGGAAAGTCCAAAACTTCTCACATTTTCTCTTGGTTATCACTAAACCTTTCAAAATGATTGAAATGTTTGTTCAGTAATCTGTAACAATTTTACCTGTCCACAAATCCTCTTGCATTCTATATTCATTAGAATGCTGATGCATCAACAAGAGAAATAGCAAGATTGTAACTCATTACAACCTAATTTCTGAGAATGTCTGTAATTTCTCTAGAACATTTTATTAATTTGGTCATTAATGCTCAGCCATAAATTCTAAGCCCATCCCAGGAACACTAGAGGCAAAGCATGGTTACACCTCTGGGTGGGATACAGAGGGCATCACACATACCATCACAAACTCATTCACGCCTAGGAGAAATTTAAAATCATCAGTTCAACTACTGGCATGTTTTGGACAGTGGGAAAAATCCAGAGAACCTGGAGGAAAGCCACACAAGCAAGGGGAAAGCATGCAAACTCCACACTTGATTGAACTGGGTACCCTGGACTTATGATGTGGCAATGCTACCTGCTATGATATGCTAAATATCACATGAACAACACATCATTTTTGTAAATGGGACATAATTTGTTGCAAATTGATTAAATGGAAAAATGGCCTGGGAATTGTAGGTTATTTTGACAGTAACTTGTGTATTTTTGAATTTCTGGACTATAGTAGTTATAGGCACTAATATACATTTTCACCCTGCAATGGAATGGCATGACATCCAGAGTGCATTCCTACCTCATGCCCAGTGTTTCTAAGGTTCCAGTTCTAACATGATGCTGACCAGGATAAAGCTGTAGAATTAAGTAATATCTATACTATATGGTCAAATGTATGTGGATACCTGACTACCACATCTGTATATGCTTGTTGGACATTCCATGTTCAGACCAATAGAGTTCCTCCACACCAAACTCATCAAACCATATCTTTATGGTCCTTGATTTGTGGACAGGGGCACAGTCATGCTAGTCCAGGAAAGAGCCTTCCCCAAACTGCTGCCACAAAGCTGGAAGCATACAATTTTCTAAATGTATATGAACGCAGATCCGTTCATCAGGCTGCCAGATAGTGGCTGACGCTTGGCCTAGTGCATAGTGAACTTAGGCTTGTGTGCAGCTGCTCGGCCATGGAATCCCTTTTCATGAAGCTCTAGATGCACAGGCCTTATGTTGGTGTTACATCCAGAGACAGTTTGGAACTCTGTAGTGAGTGATGCAACAGAGTATAGGAGATTTTTTTTATATGCTATACCACACATTTCACTGAGCTCTTCAGTATGACCCATTCTACTGGGTCATTCATTTGTTTGGAAATTGCGTTTAAGGAGGATCCGGACTTGTGGAGGTCCACATTTCTTTTTCTGAGATCTTGGCTGAGTTGTTTGGATTTTTCTATGGTATCAAGGGCAAAAAGGTACAGGCCCTTAAATACAGCCAAAGGTGCACTCCTAATTAATTCGTAATTATAACAATTGGCTAATCAGAAGATTTTTAAAAGGCATTATAATTCTGGAATCTTCCAGACTGTTTACAGAGACAGTCAGTTTGCTTTATGTACCTTTGACCCACCAGAATTTTGATATAGTGAATCTATGTGAATCTATTTTAATTCATTTATCTAATCAATAAATGACAATTGATTTAAACAAAGTAGATGCCCTACTTGACTTGCCAAAAGAAATATATAATAACAGGAAATTGTTGTGAAACACTGACACTGAATATCTTTAGCCCAGGTGTGTGTCAACTTTTGGTCTAAGCTGTATTTAAAAGAAAGAAAGGGAGGGACTAGAAGAGTGAACACCATGAAATGTGAAACACTTTGGTATTTAATGTATTTGTCATTACTCATTGTTGTGTTTATCAGGAAAGCTCTGAAACTAGACTGCAATTGCAAAACACTGAAACCAGACATCAGGATTATGGAGATTAAAACAGCAGTGCTAAATGAATTGTTGTTCTAAAAACCTAGGATTCATGTCTAGTGTTCTTACTAAAACATCAGTCATTGTAAAAGATTTGCTAAAGACTAGAACACAGAGAATCTGAACCAACTGGATTACTTATAAGTCAATATTTTCAAGTGCTTCCTTCTTAGCTAGAAAGTCTTTGATGCAGAGGAAAGCTAACATTTTGGCTAATATCAGAGAACATTAGCGTTAAATCTTACTAACATTAATTAATCAGCTGCTTAATAAACTGAACTTTCCAGTGTAACCAAGGACAGCTATCAGATTTGTAAGTGAAGTGTAGCCAAGAATGGTGACCCATACTTGGAATTCATGTTCTGCATTTAACCCATCCAAGTACACATACACAGTACTGAACACACACACACCTGGGGCAGTGGGTAGCCTTTTTTTTGCTCCCTGAGACTCGAAACCACGGCCTTCAGGTTTACCTGCAGGTTACAAGGCCAACTCTCTAACCATTAGGCCACAACTGCCGCCATTGTGACATTGTCTGGTTGTATAGAAACATGTATATTGAAATTCATTTTAATATTGTTAAGTGTGTTAAATTTCTCGGTAAAATATCTTGTTTAGATACAACTTCAGATTTTAACAAGTAAAATATCTTAAAATATCTTATTTTAGATCTTAGAATATACATGAAGAAAAATCAAACTTGCTGAAAAGCATAAGCGTAATGTTGTCTTAGTAGGGTTAAATTGTGTCTTCTCTGCTGAGTTCTTTACCATTTGTTAGCTATTTAATGAGATTAAGAGGGTGCTGAATATGAAACAGTGAGATCAACCTAAAACCAAATTTGATATTTGACAGTATTTGATCTTGACAGAATAATCAGTTTATACATTTGTTTGGCCACTGTTCAAAGATTTTTGAATAGAATAGAATTGAGTACTTTATTGATCCCCAAAGGGAAATTTGGTGTCACAACGGCCACAACACAAGTGCAACAGGGAAGTACTTAACAGTTCACAAGACTTTAAAAATGCGCAATAAACTCACACTATACCACAAATAAAAGTAATAACATATAAATAGCTCTCCAAATTATTTCCATATATATATATATATATATATATATATACTCCTGATCAAAATCTTAAGACCAGGGAAAATATTACAAGTATTCACA
>CM074946.1:5159694-5181075 GCA_037577455.1 Pangasius macronema
ATATATATATATATATATATATACACACACATATATATATATATATATATATATATATATATATATATATATATATATATATATTACTTCAGCCATGTCACATGCATAGTAAAGTACTAAATAATGTCAGTACACTAATAGTGTTGTTGCTATTCAGGCATACAGTTTAATGCGGTTTGGGACACTGCCCTTAAATGTGCTACTGAATAGTGCACACTATGCGGTTTGGAACAGGCCCTACTATGCTACTGCATTTCTGCACTTGCATTATTATAATGAAATGTGTGTGTGAGACACGTTTGTTTTAACAGCTGGACCAAAGACAGTTCCTGCGTTTTCCCTGATAGCAGCAGCCCTAAAGCCTTTGGCTTGCATCATCCCTTACCCAGATACACAGACTGAATTGGGTGCAATAACAAAAACAAAATCTATAATTTTCTAAAAATGTCTTCATATAGACTTATACAAACGCTTGAATCCTGAAGTAACTCAAATAGCCAATTATTGTTCAAATAACAAGCAATCAATCAATCACATTCCAATTTAGCACTGCCAGTTATTTTCTAATTTTTGGTGTTTGGTGATTACACAAGAGCAGAAACAATCCCCTGTATGGTTGTCATGTTGAATACAAACCAAACACTGCTGTATTTACAGTTCAGGATCATGCGGTAGACAAATTATTCACAGAAGGTCACAAACTTATTCAGACCTAGGTTTGCAGGACATGATGAAAATAACAACTTCAAGAAGTACAGATAGTATTTGTCTAATGAATTTTGACTGGCTGTTGTTGAACACTCCAACTTTTATTGGGCCCCAAAATGTCACTTCCACAGTCAAACAGCTGAGGAGTAAACAGTTTTGTATTTGTAGCAACACTTAGTTGTGAAATAATATTCAGTTTAAGAAGCAACCTGTGTTGAAGCGTAACCTGTGGACATGCTGCCATGTCCAAATGCCACCTACTTCATTGACACACACCTTGATGTAATCACTAAGGAAGAGACTCGACCAGAGAAAGACGTGCCATTTTATTTATTTGATGGTAGATGCAACAGACGTGTGACAAATTGAAGGAAAAACCAACATGAAGTGTCTTAGTAAGGGTGCAGGGCCACCACAATCAACCAGACCAGCATCAGAGCACCTTCTACAAGTCTCTGGTTGCGTTCGACTGAGGTGAGCTCTGGTGATTATGAACGCCTAAGGATACCATTCAGTGTGCCCTCATGTGATATGGATGTGGAACACGGTCATCCTGGAAGAGACTACACTACACAATATGATAGAAATGTTTCATCCTAGGAAAAAGTTGATCAATCAGAATAACTGATTTGCAGTGACCCTCCCTTCTAAGGGGACATGTGAATACAAACCATGCCAGCAAAATTGCCCTCAACAGCATACCAGAGCCACTGTTTTTTTCTTTGTCAACCCTCTGTATATAGAGATGTGTGTAAAGCCTGTCTTTGGCAACCTTATCTTTGGCTGCCACTTTCCCTCTCCCGTCCTCATTTTCGCTCTGCACGTGTTTAAATGCAAGGTGATGGTGTGCTGTACTGGTGGAATTACCGTGCCTTGCGTAAATATTCTACAATTTAAATGGAATTGAAATGGACGTAAGTGGGATTTTAACCATTTGATATACACAATATGTCTAACAACTCAAGCTGTATTTTTTTTATTGACACAAATACTTCAAGTAAACAAAAAAGCAGACATACTTTGGTTTTATAGGTATTCACCCCCTGGATCAATACTTGGTAGGAGCAACTTTGGCTGAAATTCTAACTGCAAGCCTAGGGATTGAGATATGTCTCTATTGGTTTACATAATCTGCATCGTGATATTTTTGTCAATTCTTATTGCCAAAATTGGATGGATGCAGTGGGTGAACAGCAATTTTCAAACCTTGCCACAGATTCTTACTGATTGAGGTCTGGCCTTTGATTAGTCCATTCTAACACATTCAAATTCTTGTTTTGAGCCACTCCCGTGTAGCTTTTGCAGTATGCTTAGGGTTGTTGTCTTGTTGGAAGGTAAACCTCCATTTTAAGTCGCTTGCAGAATGGAATAGGTTTTGGTCTAGGATTGCCCTGCATTTGGCACCATCCATCTTATCCTCAACCTGGACCAGTTTCCCGGTCCCAGCTGATGAAAAGCATAGCTCTTTGTCCTAAGGCTAAAAAGGTAAATTTGCTGAGTCTCCAGCATACTTTTTGGCAAAGTCATGTGGATTTTTCTCTTTCTGCCACTCCTGCATAAAGCCCAGCTTTGTGGAGTATTAGAGCTATGGTTCTGAGCTGTGAATCTCTCCAGCTCCTACAGAGTTACCCCTGGCCTCTAATGCCCTCCTTACCTGGCCACTGAATTTTGGTGGAAGGCCTCATAGTTGCACCTTAATTTTTAAATTTTATAATACATGGATGGACTCCATATAACTAATTATGGGACTTCCGATGGCAACTGTTTGCAGAAGAACCAATTTAGGGTTTTCATAGCAATGGGGGTGAATAGTTATGCTCTCTCATCTGTAAAGGTTTTTTTATCTGTAAGTAATTTTGCAAAATTTTTTGCAAACACTTTTTAATTGAACTATATGCCCAATCATCACAGAATTGGGATTCAACCTATGACTTTGGTGGTTTCAATTAGTCTCTTAAGAATGGAGCTAGCACACTAGCTTCACATATCTCCATTTAGATCCAGTGGGTTGAACATGTAATTCGCATATTTAATTTTGGCCTGCACTTTTATGCTGCTGAGGCACAATACTTTTTTTCTTTCTTTCTTTCTTTTTTTTTTAACACATCATCAGAAATACTGATGATGTGCACCAAGTCTGCCCAATGCTGCTTATTTCACTCTTGTGATTGACAGCTCTTGTGTAAAACCAAAAGCTACAATTAAGGTGTAAACCTAGATGGTGGCTTACCTAATCCCCATAGAATTACAATCTTGGAAAAATGCAAAATAAGACATGCTAACCGTAAAGGAAAATACTGCATGCTTTTATAAGTGAGATGGTTAAGATTATTATGTTGCTGGATGGCTGCCTTTCTGTCCATAAATAAGATTCAGGATGGCAGCCAGCATCCATACCAGAAAGAGAAAGTATATTACCATAGTCTTATTTAATCTCACTGGCTGTCTGTTAAGTGCCACATTGACTACAAAGTCTTGATGTTTGAAGCTGAAGAAAGTTTAGCATATTTTGATCCCTTAAAACAGTATTACCTACCCTGAGAACTTGGCTCTGCTAAAGTAGGCCTACTGCTCCCATACATATAGTACTATAGCACACATATTGTAGCTTTTTCTTTTGGTTGGAGAACAACTGAATCAACAGCCATGAGATTTTTTTCTAAGTGCATGCATGTACACTGACCTACAAAATCAAAGACATTTGGGTTTGAGATCAAAAGAGGAATATGAGATGATAGATCATATGAATGTGTTAAACAACTTAGAACACTGCACTTTTTGTTTGAACCCACCCATTTTCCAGCAATCAAAAAATATTGTAACATTTATTATTAAAATCACTGAAAACAACCTTTACTGAGACAGAATGGGAAGTTTTTATTTATTTGCCTCTTTACAGTGAGAACGGTACATTTCTCCAGGTTGTTTTCACCTGTCATTTTGAGTGTGTTATCGCTTGCACTCACTAGTGTACATCGTCCTAACATAGTATCATACAAAACAGTATGGCACCGCCAAGTGTTACTTAATACGGTGGAGCAGCCTTCTACTTTGGATTTTCCAATACATGCCCTTTAAAGAACAAATATGCAAGGTGCAAATCAGTGAACACTATTTCTGCAATGTTCTAACTACTTTAATGAGCAAAACTCATTTTACCGGTTTCTCTGCTGAGTGCTGTCATTTAAGTTGTAAGCAGGTATTGTTATAAATCTGTTACACTGGGTTACACAGCTGTCAAAGGCATCACATTTTCATAACATTATACATGCAATGTGGATTAAGTATAACAGTCACAAAAGGCTAATGCCAGGTCTCTTGTTGAAACTCACCCCCATGATCTTGCTTCTCTGTTCTACATCCTCCCACATAGAATGGACGATGTAGCGACACATGTACTTCCCTTCTCTGCCTTCCTGCCTCATCCGCACCAAACACATCCTGCAGAAGAGATACAACATGCAGTTGTACTAGGAAAAGTAGACTTAGGGTGCTAATTGTGAGTTCTTGAAGCATAACAATTTGCAGATTCCATGAAGTTGGTGCTTGTCTTAGTAAATTTCATTTGCTATGTCTAAATGACAAAACATCAAAAGATATTTCTCTTGCTTGTCTGTAGAGTGCTGCTGAGCATTGGCTCAGCACCTAGTCATAACCCCAGACTAACTCTATGGAGGGTCTTGTACACCATGTATAAAAAGCGATATATAAATCCCCACCATTGCCCCATTTTCTGACAGTAAATGGTTTGTTTTTCTAGATTATAGAAGCTGCTATTGCAAACACAAAGGAAACTGCAGACATGGGTGTTTAAACATGAGTGACTGCACAGCATGGGGTATTAAGATTGATTCAGCTATTGCACAGTGTTTTTCTGGAGCAATGTCATTAGTACCTAAACATGGTTTTCAGAAATGTTAACGGCCCATTTTAAACCCTTAAAAAGCTTTACCTTTTAACCCATTTAAAGTTTACCTCACATGGACTGTATTCCCTGTATTATAGTCCACTATCTTAATTGAGGAAGAGAATCGTAGTGTTAGCAAACTTGGGATGTGTTGCTTTAAAGCCCTCTGCATAGCTTCAGTTAATGTGCATTCTGAGATGCTTTTCTGCTCACCATGGTTGTAAATAGTGGTCAAGTTACCATGCCTTCCTGTCAACTTGAACCAGGCTGGCCATTCTATTCTGACCTCTGTAACCAACAATATGTTTCCACGCATAGAACTGCCACATAAAATACCTACACAAAAAAAGATCAGCCTTTTCTGGAATACTCAAACCAGCTCATCTTGCACCAACAATCACTCCACAGTCAAAGTCACTGATATTATTTTTCCCCATTCTAATATTTAACATGAACATTAACTGAAGCTCTTAACCTGTATCTGCATGACTTTATGCATTGCACTGCTACCAAATGATTAGCTGATTGTATGACAAATGTATGAATGAGCATGTGTACAACTGTTCTTAATAAAGTTGTCAGTGAGTATAGACACAATTTACTAATAACGACAAAAAATTATAAGCTACAACAAAAGTGTGTGAGGCACATCAGATAACACTATGATTCCACTATGCTTGCCGCAAGTAACTGCATGGTGCGTTGATACAGTACATATCTGGAACAGCATGGTGTTCACTGAGAACAGCAAAAAAAAAAAATCAGCTACGATTGTGGTTTTTGTGCATGCCACTACTACTTTCCCCCGTCCAGCTAGTTTAAAAAAAGCTTCAACTTTGTTGCTTGCGTTATTGCTCTGTTTTGATTAGTACTTTGGTAGACCTGACCTCTGTGACCTCTGTGTAAACCTTTAACAAAAAAAACCTATTTTGCAGTCAATAGTAAATTCACCACAGTATCTACTACTAACATTTAGAAGCTAATTATGAAATTAGTTGACAAGGGGGTTTATAGACAGAAAAAAAAACAGCAATTACCAAATAACTGTAAATAATTACAAAATAATAGCATTTTTTTTACAATGTGTTTTGAATCCATGCATGTGAAAAGCTACAACAGAAAGGGCTAAGTGCTGTTCTTAGGAGGAGGCTTCAAAATGGGTCTCACTCATTAACGTTTTAGTAAAGTTGTGTGTAAAGGTCTTCATAAGCCACACCAAACTAAAGAGTCAGATTTACAAAAGCTTCAGTAATGCTGATTCCCTTCGTATTCATGTGCTTAAAAATACCAATGGAGGTGAGAAAAAAAGAGCAAAAGAAAAAGAATTTCTTGCAGTCAGAAGTGGAAGTTAATTTAAAAGGGTGAATTAAGCATAAATAAAGTGAGGTGAAAAAAAATGGTTTGACATGAAATCAGAGCAAAAAAAAAGTATCCACACTTTACCCACTTTATATCACACAGGGAATCTGCCGTTTAACTGTTTTAAGTGTCTTGACAACTGGTGGCCAGAAATCTCCCAGGCTGACACACACTTCAGCCTCTCACACACACACACACCAATGCACCTTGCCCAATGCCATTTTAGAAAAGCAGGAAAGAATGTGTCTTAAGAAAACCAGATGTATTCAGGAACAAGCCACATGACCGCACGCAGCAGAGTAGGAAGTATAGCGCTCATTATAGGTTGAGACATACCAGATCAGTCACTTATCCCTCTTTGAACTGTGCCAGCAGCACAACATCCAAACACTGACAAAACATGGACATGTACAGCAAAAACACTAGATGGTTTCATCTGTGGTAAATGTAGGTGCTATGGCAAATGTAACTGAGTTATATGGCAGTCTTTGTCCTCCCCCAAACCGTGCACACACCCAAGTAAAAGAAACTAACAAACAAACAAAGAAACAAGAAGAACATACCAGTCTCCAAATATCTGTTCGCTCCTAAATGCAGCATGCGCTAAATCTTCCAGTAGCCTAATGCCAGCTCAGTGCATCGGCTTATGGCTACCACATGCACAGACCAGCCTGTCCTCCTTTTATACAGCAGCATTTCTTTTGTCTTAATTGAATGATTAGTCTTATTTGTCATTATTTATTTTATTTTTTTAATTTATTTAATTTTATTTAATTTATGTATTTATGTATTTGAGTTGGTTTGCTTTCATTAATTTTTTTTTTGATTTTTTAAAAATATTATTTATACTTTTTTTAATTAATAACATTATTATGAAACATTTTATGAAATACACACATGCAATTGAAATAAATAAGCAATTTAAACTTGGCAGCATAATTTGTATATGAAAGTGCAGTAATCCATGCCAATTATATGATTTTAGCACCTCGCCTTAATTTACACAAATTCACGAGATTGATCATTTTTCTGAACAGGATTTTCTTGAATACCAGATTTCTTGGACAAATGATTTATGATTAAAATTTTTCCTAGCCAGCCTAATAAATAAGGCCTGATATAAGAGATTTTATGGAGATTGTTTTCAAAAGTAAGAGACAGGATTTGTTTTGTTTTTTTGTTATATAAAGACTGTTGTACCAAGATTTCATCATAAATTTTCCCCTTTTCACCACAAGCTTGTGTCATTGGTCAAACTGGTTAAGACACCATGATTCCGTTAAAACTATGCAGTAAATACACAAAAATTCAAAACAGCAAAAGCATATGTAAAATAGGATTATAAGAAAGATGTGTAGCAAAGCAAAAAGCAAATTCAGCTGTTTATGACACTGAAGAAATGGATTTCTAAATGCCTTTGTTTATAATTAAGCTACTAGGAAAATACAAAGAAGATAAGTTATACAAGATTTTGCTATTAAACTCAACGTACGCTAACAGAATTAGGAGGCAAATGATGAATTAAATCAGTGGTTGCCAAGGGGCATATGGGTGGTGTGGTATATACAGCAGTGAGTAGAAAAGCTCAGTGTGTACTTAATCACATTCTGCACAGTATTAGTCATACGTACACACTCTCCCCCACCCCCTTACGCACAAACACACACACACACACAATTAATCATTCATTTCATTCTGATGACATCACAAACTCTGTGAAAGTCTCTTTTCATAAACACAGCCAGATCCGGTCACATGTACACTAACACATTAGTGCAAATAATGAAAGTTGAAAAGAAGGAATGAAACACGATGACAAGCCTTGACAAATTGAATAAAAATTCAACAGATTTGCCACCTCTAAACATTAAATCTCTAAGACCATTTATATCCAAATAAGCAGAGCGAAACAAAGATGTTATTTTACATGTCTAGCAGTGGGAGCAATATTTACCCACAAAAAATTGCAATAAATAAGTACTGTAGTGATCACTGTGTCCATCAAAATGATGTGAATAATTATATTATATTAATATTTCATTACGGCCTGAGAGGGAGAAAAGAAAGGAAAAACAGGACAACAGGCTGGAATAGCTAGCCCAACCTCAAGAGGTGCCAGTATCCAAACACTCACCAAACATGGAGCTGTGCCACTAAAAACCAGGAGTTGAGTGTGTCAGGGAGGGAGCACTCTATATGCGCGCATGAGAGAGAGAGAGAGAGAGAGAGAGAGAGAGAGGGAAAGTGAGGGGGCATGGAGAAAGAAAAAACAAGAACACAACATTAAACTAAACAGTTCCAAAATCATGGCTCGAATTTGCACCTGCTTTTTTTTCCCTGGTAAAGAAAACAATGTCTGTAAAACGCCACATAAATCTTTCAGATGGTGATAAAGAGTTCCCCTTACGCTCGTTTAATTTCTGCTGAAGTTGAGGGCTGCTCGGGCACTTGGGTCCTTTTACAAAAAGACTCCGCATGGGCACGAATCAAGCCTCATAAGGTCACGTTGCCATATTTCCAAGAAAACCTTTCTCTGACCAAACCAAAGTAAAACACATTTAAAAAAATAAACAAAAAGTAATACTTACTTTCGAAAAACTCATCGTAGTTGATTCTTTCAACGCAGCAAGTATACATACGCAAAGCAGCTATTTTGATTTTCTGCAAGAGAAGTACCATTTATCAAGTTCACAAAAAAAAAAAATCATGACATACAATGCAACAGTGTTTAGGCAAAATATAAACCACAAATCTATGATGATGATAAATGAATATTATATTGCACAGCGGGTCCAGAAGACTGCTTCTGTAGTACAAAAGAGACATCTGCAGTTTGACCCAAGGTGTTGACCTTTTTTTTTTTTTCTTGGAGGGGGGGGGGGGGGGGGAGTAATTAAAATTTTTCCCTAAAACAATATGCACGATATGTATTGAACAAGTAACAGGTTGCAGTAGTAAACAAAGTAATAGCAGAAGGTCTTTAACTGAACATGTCTGACTGTCACTGTTGTTCATGTAAAGTAGTCTACTATAACCATTACTGCTAATGATTACTGATGATGATAAGTGTATTAACATTCTTTGCTAGAGGATAAAAGACAAAAACAAACAGACTAACTAGAAATACTAGGCTACTTTTTAAAGAGCATGCCAGGTGAAAATCAGAAAATGTAATTTCTAAATTTATATGAAGTTACATGTATTATTGGTTGGTAATGTGAAATAAAAAAAAAAATACTATATATGAAAAACTGATGCTATGTTAAAGTTATTATGCAGTGATTTTTTTTTGTAATATAGATAAACCTTTAATTTTGTTATTGCCAAGTATGGCCTACTGGATAAATCAGGTTTAATGCTGAGAAATAGCATTAAATTAGGTAATTAGAGATCCATTTCATTTTGTGGGGTGAGTGATAGGACAGCAGTGCTATTACTAAGACCAAGAGTATTGAACTTCTATTGTAGGACCTTGAACAATGTCCTTAACCATTGCCTGTTCACTTGCATGCTCAGATTGCACACTCGTTTGTTTAAGCTGCCTTGAATACAAGTGTCTGCCAAATTAATAAATTCAATTTTACCCATTTGTTGTATTTGAGTGGCCCGGTGAAGCCCATGGCCTCAATGAGTTTGGTGAAAGCTCCAACTTCTTCCTCTGAAGCCTGAGGTGTATGTTTTACAGCACAGAGCTGAAGACGAGAGAGAGAGAGAGAGAGAGAGAGAGAGAGAGAGAGAGAGAGAGAGAAGTGCATGCCATCAGATATAGGCAAAATAAACACAGTAAAAACAAGTTAAAAATGAACACACACCCACTGTTTAGGAAGTAAGCAAGCAATATGTCACATTTCAAACATCATTTATCACAGCAACTAACAACTGTATTATTTTGAAATTAGGCAGGGTGATGTTACAAGACTGCCAAGTGACACTAACAAGCAGAAGCTGTCCCTGAGAAAATCATTATGTCTTAATTAAGGCCAGATTATCTGGAGATGTTGAGATGCATTGTGTAACCCCAATTCTCCGATAGCATGAAGTGAGGTGTCTCGCTATGGGATACGCCCCTTCTGTGTATTCCTCAGAAGCCCTATTACATTAGGCCAGCCCCAATTGGCTGGAAGACATGACACTTGCATCCAGGAATGGCTCCTTTCAGCAGTATAAGAGGAGTAACACAAGATCATTACAATATTCAAAACAAGCACACCTCTTCCTCATTTCGCGCAGCAAGAAGGGTGATCTGGTGAGACACCTCTCTTAATGCTATCAGAGAACCGGGATTACACAAGTAATCTATTGTTCTCTTTCAAGCATACATTTCAGTTTCTCACTATGGGATATTCTAACTCCCTTATTGCCCTTCTTGAATTTCTCTGCCAACCAGAAATGGCATTATTCGGGGCTGGATGAGTCCAGCCACTACAGCATGTGCGAAAATCTGTGCTGTAACATCCAATTTATAAAACCCTGCAAATGTTCGCCTTCATAAATATCCTGCATTGGGACTCCCTTCAAAAGAGCCCATGAAGCCGACATTCCCCTTGTTGAGTGTGCACATAAACCAGGTGGGGGCATGAGACCCTTACTGGAATATGCCAAATAGATTGCTTCTACTATCCAGTGTGATAAGCACTGTTTGGTAATCGGCTTCCCCGTACGTGGTTTTGCCCACGTACGAACAGCTGATCACTCTCCCTGACCCTTTCAGTCCTTTCTGTGTATATGCACAGAGCACGCACAGGGCATAATGTCATTAACCTCTGCTCTTCTGCTGAAGCAAAAGGTGGTGGATAAAAAGCTCTTAGTTCAAGAGAAACAATGGAATTGATAACTTTGGGCATAAATGCAGGGTTTGGTCTTAATGGTACCCCTGCATTCCCAGGCATAAATTGCATACACGCAATGTACGGAAAGTGCATGAATTTCACTTACAGGCTACCAGTAATATTCCTACTGATACACCATTTTACCTGTCAACTCATACACATTAGAATACGCCTTCCCTTGTGCATGAGGGGGGGAGGAAAAAAAAAAATCCAGTCTACTTCTCTTGCTAAAGACTGATATCAACACCCAACCTCCAATCTGTGTTGTTTTTAAAAAAAAAAAAAAAAAAAAAAAATAAAAAAAAAAAAATAAAAAAAAATCTCCCTGCGGCACGTCAAAAGTAGCTTATTTATGCAGGAAAAAATGTCCCAGGTAGCTAGCACTGTTAAGCCGATTCCAGCTGATGTGCGTCACTGTCGGCTCACTGCCGGCATCGTTAAAACATCATGGACCACAGCCATCTGCCATTTGGGACAGGTTTGGCTGTGGGTAGTTCTGCCAGATGTTTTAGTTTGTTAACTTCTGTTAAAATCTGAGAGACTGTTACAGGTATTTTTTGTGAGATTTGTCAAATTTAGTTAATGACATATTTAAATATGTTTTTTATGAATCATCTAGTATCAGAAAAAAAAGAATGTTTGAACTAATATTTATAAACATTTTGTCATTAGTTCATCAGTCACTACCTAGTTTTAGTTCGTTTAGTAACCACTGCTTCTGAAGTTATCTTACAATGTGCTTTACAAAGGCAGTTAAGCCAGATTATACCTCATGTCTGTGTACAAATGCTTATCGATCACTTTCTATTTATACGAGAAAAAAAAAACAAGAATCTTTGTAGATCCAAGACAAAAAAAAATGCCCAGCTAAAACCTCCTCCATTTCTATTACTAATAAAATCCGAAACATATCAGCATAATACACTTAAAATAGGCAAACATACCAAAAAATTACATACAAAGACATCATTTATGTTTGGTTTTATGCTGTTTTTGTTTCTAATACATCCTTCCAGAGCAGAGCAACACCAAGGACCATTTTGATGCAATATTTTTCCCCACACTTTCACACTAATCACTGTTTAGTAATTATGCACTGTATGTGCTCCTCTCTGCTTTTATTATGGTCTAATCGTTTTCTGGCATTTACATAGCAGTTTCGTGACTAATATTTTTTGAAGCCACAGCAGGTCATCCCAGAAGTCAGTGTCTAACCCCAGCAGCAGCTATACTGATTATCCCTGCATATTTCACCCCGTTAAAATTAGATATCTGTTTGGTCATGTCTAATCATTTTGTTCTTTCATTTGCACGTCTTTCCACAAGGGTGTTCCTGAGTTGATAAATGTTCTTCTACCAAAAGGAAGAAACGAAAAATACAGGTGAAGACTGACTGATTAGTGCCACGCAGACATGATCGCTTGCACAATTGCTAATTGTAAGTGTTACACTTTGCCTTCTCTTTGTTTTCATCAGCTGTTTGTTAGAATTAAGATCACGCAAGTAAACTCAGTGCTGCAAATTCACCCTAGGTATTAGTGAATGACAACCACATACAATACACCGGCAAACGCACACTACATGGCCAAAAGTATTTGGACACCTGACCATCACTGCTCTATGGCCTTGCTTGACATCCTATTCTAAAACCACTCCACTCTTCCGGGAAGGCTTTCCACAAGATTTTGGAGGGGGTTTGTGGGAACATGATGCCCAGCACCAAAGAGCATTAGTGAGGTCAGACACTGATGTCAGTTGAGGAGGCCTGGCTCGCAATCAGCGTTCCAATTCATGCCAGAGGTGTTCAGTTGGGTTGAGGTCAGGGCTCTGTGCAGGCCACTCGAGTTCTTCCACTCCAGTCTTAACTTACCTTGTCTTCAAGGAGCTCGCTTTGTGCACAGGAGCATCGTCATACAGGAACATTTGGGCCTCTTATTTCCATTGAAGGGAAAGTGTAATGCTACAGCATACAAAGACATCCTAGACAATTGTGTCCTTTCAACTCTGTGGCAAGTCTGGGGAAGACCTTCATGTGCATGTAATAGTCAGGTGTCCACATACTTTTGACCAAATAGTGTACATGAATTCTAGTATTTGGGACAGAACAAGGATGTTTCCTGGAGCTGAAGGACTAACAAATCAGTTTAATTAATAGATTTTATGTAAACTCCTGAGCTCAATTCATCCCAACAAGTAATGAATAATGTTCAGTCACCTGCTGTGTGCTGTGAAGAGCTCGACATTGTGTCTGAGTCTCAAATACGGCTCCTGTGCAACGACAAGACCCCAAAGCTTTGGCAAGATCCTGCTCGGTGGCCTGACAAGAAAGAACAGTACCTGTATTACAACATGAAAGAAAAAAAAAAAACATCGCTATTCTGCCATTGATATAAGTAGATTTAATTTGATGATACTGGTATGATTGCATGCAGTGATAAGGGAATGTAAAATGGTTACAGTGATAACACTATAGGTATAGAAAACGTACATGATTTTGAACAAAGACAGAAAACAACTAGGAGAACCTGGCATTTCCAAAAAGTTTTGATAAACTACTGAAAGCTAAGAGTGCCACTTTTAAGCTGTTTCATTTAGAATCGAACTCTAGCACTGGCACTAGATTACATTACTAATGTAATCACTAATCTACATAACGTTATGCATTATTTTTAATGGTCTATGAAAATAAAAAGTTGTAAGCAGATGCCAACATGAACTACAAGATGACAACAAAAGTATTACCCACACACGGTGGGAAATATATACTATATCAGATCGCTGATTTAAAATCTTTACCCTTTACTTAACACATAATAGTTGGGCGATATGACCCAAAAAAAAAAAAAAAAAAATCATAGAATGATATAACGATTTTACAGGTTTGCAACTTCCCAGCAATACAACAGTGTTGCATTTTTAAAAATTCTTTTTAACATAAAAAAAGACATTTTTATTTATAAAAAAATATATATTTAGAATATTTAGAAATATGAAAAAAATATGAAAAAAAAAATTCTATTTTAAAACTTAAAAGATTAAGTTCAAAAATTTAACATTACATCACCTACTCCCAGTCCGTTTGTAATGACAAACAAACAAACACAGACAAGCATATTGTGACATAGCATAAGCATATTTATCACAATAGCAATATCAACTTTTTCCATTTCAGCCAATCAGTTTTTTTTAATTGCCTTTTGTCTAGTCTATTTAGGATTTCAAAAAGCTTACGAGAAAAAAACACAGGTTAAAAATTAAAGCAATAAATGTTGTTGTAACCTTGAGCTAGACACTTGACAACAGACACCAATCAACCCTCACTATGAATGTATATACAGTAACATAGATTGTCTTAGGCACATGAAAAGAAATGCTATAAAGTAAAGATGCCTTCAAAAAGTCAACATTAAGTGTAACATCCGAATGCATCAGTTGTCTCAGGTACACAGTTTTATAAGGAATTTAGCTAGTAAGTTTCTCTGAGCATCTCGGAGAATCTGCCACAGCTCTTCTGGAGCCTCTGACTGTCATACCTGTTTCTGATTTTGCAGATAATCCCGAACAGACTTCATTCTGATTTTGGTCTGAAAAGTTATGTATTATGTAATATGTTGCTTTCTTTACTTCCATACAAACATTTTCCTCTAACATTTACTTTTTTTTTTTTTTAATTGACTCAATAATGCAGAAGTCATAAAATAAACATTTAAGACAAAATTTGTATTTAAAAAAAAAAATTAGGGTGCCTAAGACTTTTGCACAGCACTGTACACTAATAGTATTTGGGAATTTTGTTGAATTTTATGCAAGTGAACTAATACCAACAGCATAAAAAAATCTAGTGGGATATAACAGGAAATGGGATACAATTTAAGCATAGATCAGAGAAGTACCTGTACGATATAGATGAATATTTGATATTTAAAACAGGTGAACATTTCTTATACTGATAAAAATCTAATGTTATGGATAGTAGCATGAAGATTTGGGATTATGGGGTTGCCTGAATCAAAGCAGCAAAGACTACAGAAAGCATGATGTTGAAAGATTCATTGTTGCAGGAAGCAGCTTTAGGCTTAACTGTGAAATGAAATGTTAAAACATAAAATAAGACAAAAAAAAATAAATCCTGAAACTATTTAGATCAAGGTCTGACTATTGCACTTGACCAGTCAGACATCAGTGGTTTAGGATTGGGTTTAGAAAACATTATTATAAACAGAAAAGGGCATTATATGGATTTTTGCATGCCATGAGCTTTGAATCCGTTCCGAGCTATAATCAGGCTCACGCTTCCCCTAAGGACATGGGCTTTTATCACCTTATGAGCCAGGATGTGGCATTTACACCGAAGAGTCGAGGTAGTTTGAGAGCAAAACTATAGGCGCTGAAGGAACTCCAATGACACAATGTCACTTAACTCGTAGCTAAACGTCTAATTAATTACCTTCCCGAAGACGGTCCTGCTGCAAAGAGACGAGCTTAATAATTGCCTGAAGCCTTGCTGCAAAGGGCGCCGATACATGATTCAGCCCGAAGTCACAATAATATATAATTGCAACTTTACAGCAGGAATTAACAAGGTTCTCTTCCCTGCTAACTGAGCACTCGTTGTGTAACACTACAGTCCTCCCTCCCTCTTTTCCAGCAATGTCAAGAAACTGTCCTACCGTCAAACAGGCTCGGCTAGAAAAAGAGACGGAGTTAAACGTTCTGGAACGCCAGTGACATTTCTGCTTAAAAAATAAAAATAAAATAAAATAAAAATAAGTAAATTAAACAAACAAAAACAACCTTACCCTCTACAGTCTTCTTGTGGCTACAACACAGTGATCATACCTTATTAAGCTGTGGCCCTTGCATTGTGATGTGACTTACTAAGCCATGGCCACACATTAGGATGCAGATATGTTATTGTGGCTGCACATTTTATTTATTAAGAAAGGATCATTAGTTCACCAGTGGACTCCATATTCAATATATGCTGCAAATCCCATTGCTTATTTTTAATTTTTTCTTTAGATTGTCACTTCAAACTAAGATTTCTTAGTCTGTTCCCAGTTTCTTCAACCTTGCACTTACAGCTCAGAATTTCAGTTTTCATTTCCTGATATTTACATCTAGATATGTTAAATAACTTAGAACATGGCACCTTTGGTTGCAGACCCCCTAATTTTTAGGTGAGCAAAAGTATAAGAACAGAAAAGTATAGTATTAAAGTAAAATAAAACAATATTGGGTTGCATATCCCTTGTTTGCAATAATTGCTTCAACCAGTGACCCACTGACTTCACCAAATTGTTGCATTCTACTTTTTTTTTTTGGGTGGGGGGTGGGGGGTGGTTTCCAGATGTTTACCACAACTTCTTTCAGTTGTTATTTGTTTTGGGGGATTTCTCCCTTCAGTCTCTTCTTCAGGAGGTGAAATGCATGCGCAGTTGGGTTAAGGTCTGGGGATTGATTTGGCCAGTCTAAAACCTTCCAGTTTTTTTGCCTGATGGAGTCCTTTGATGTGTTGGCAGTGTGCTTTGGGTCATTGGCTACGTTTACATGCACATTAATATTCTAATATTAACCAGAATTTGGCAATATTCTAATTAGTACTGAATTATGTAAACTCCACAGTCCGATTGCTCGATTCGGATTAAGACAATATTCTGATTCCCTGAATTCTGATTCCCATCCCTAAAATATGCCTGTTTTAATCATAAATTTGTTGCATGTAAACAACTTATTGAGAAAATCCACTGAAATGAGATATATGCGTAAACTCAGTCCACAAGGAATTGTGGGTGCTAACAGATGCTTAGCTGTAGGCTACGTATTTAGGAATGGCAACTCAGGCATACTTACAACAAACATATATTCCAATGCTTTTACACATATTCGGAATACAGCTGCAACCCAAATATAGACCTTAAACAGAATTTGATGTACATGTAAATGTAGCCAGTGTCTTGCTGCATGATACTCCTCCCAATTTGACTGCATGCATTTCACAGTAAAGTTCTCTGGCAGACAAAATGTTTCTGAAGGCTTCTGAATTCATTCTTCTGCTATCATCATGTGTTACATCAATAAAGATGAGTTAGCCTGTTCCAGAAGCAGCCATGCAAGTCCAAGTTGTGGATCATGAGCAGATCCTTTCTTTCTCCACACTTTGCCTTTCCATCACTTTAGTCAATCTTGGTTCCAGACATTTTGAGGCTCATCTCTGCATTTCTTTGTGAATTTCATTCTGGCCTTTCAATTCTTACTGCTGATGAGTGGTTTGCATCCTGTGGTATGTCCTCTATATTTCTGTTCTTGAAGTCATCTTCGAATGGTTGGTTGTGATACCTTCTCACCTGCCCTGTGGCGGTTGTTTTGGGGTTTTTCCTCACAGCTCTTACAGTGTTTCTGTCATCAACTGCTGCTGTTTTCCTTTGCCGACCTCTTTGTTGTCTGGTTGATAGTACACCAGTGATTTCTTTCTTTTTCAGGACATTCCAAATTGTTGTACTGGATATGCCCAATGCTTGTGCAATGGCTCTGATTGATTGTTCCTCTTTTCTCAGCTTCGAAATGTCTTGCTTTTCTCCCATAGACAGGTCTCTGGTTTTCATGGTGATTTATCCTTTTCACAGGTAAAACCCAGGGCTCAAACCAAGAGTAGACATTCAGAGCTATTAATTGTTTAAACAGTCAATCTAACAGGGCACACCTGGGCAACAAGAAACACCTGTCAATCACATTTTAATATTTTTGATCACTTGAAAAATGGATGGCTTCAAACAAAAGGTGCCATGTTCAAAGTTGTTTAACACATCTAGATATAAATATCAGGAAATGAAATGCCGATCTAAAATCGTAATGTCTTCAGCATTTAGCAAAAACAAAAGAATTGGCCTTGCTGTTCCAGTACTTTCAGAGGGTACTGTATATTGACATTTGAAGCATATTCGCCTATGGTTAACTGTAATTAAATCTGGTTTGAGCTTTACAAGGTCTGTCCAAGAAATTGTGCAAATTTTAAATAGAAAAAGAGTCTACTCATCCAAAGTTACAAATGATAGACATAAGTCTAGTGAAAAGATTAATGGTAGATGTGATTTCACAGCTCCCAGGCAATTGAGTAAACAAAGGCACGCATCATTGCATCCACAAATTGTTCAAAAGCATACAGGCATTGGGGCCAACTACATCCAAAAATCACAAAATATGTAATGCCCATTATGCCTGAAATATTGAGAAAATAATACATGTCACCCCCTCACTAGAGCACATGCATTGAAGCCACAAAAACAGTCAGGAACTTTGAAGTTGGGATGTTTTCACAGCAGGGAGTATATGAGGTAATGTTTTTGGTTTTCTGTGCACAAAAGCCTGTTTATGGTAGGTGAGAGTCTCTTCCTCAGTGCTGTGCGAATTTAACTGCCACAAGTCCCCCAGTTTTCATGTTTTAAACCCAGGAAGGAGAATGTCACTCTTACTGCCAATGAAATATTTGTCTAGCTTTCACTGCTGCTTCATTATGTGTTGAGGAAACATTGAGGAAATGGGAGGGGAGCAGGAAAGCATGTGGCTAGAATTATGGCTCGTTTTGTGGGGTACGGTCCAAGGTCTTGGAGAATTGGTCATTCAGAGACTCCATACAGCATGATTTCTAGTGAAAAGAATGTGGTTGGGGGAAAATAGTGAATGTTTTTGTGTGTTATTGCACCACAACAGGTACTGTTATACAAAGAAAAAAAGTTTAGCCATCCAAAGTAACAAATTGTAGACCTAAATCTAGTTATATGGACGAGAACAGGTTATTTCAGGGCCTCTTGCTACAGTATATGTACCAGAAAATCCCTTGTGGTAAATGCTGAATACTGAATGCATGAGTTATAAAAGTTTACATTTACCACTGCCATGTCCAAATCAACATACAATGAATATAATTTTAGAACCCGATGTGTATGCATGCGGAAGAAGACTCGAGAAGACTCAGCAGGCGGAATTTCACCAGAGCTCCAGGCTCACTTTTATGTTTCAATTTTTAAAACTCAACAAAAAAAACAAACTATTGGAAATGCAACGTAAAAGAGGCTGTCAATAACCCACGGCTTTCACTTTGTTTAAGTTCATGCGCTGAGTGTGTGTGTATGTGAGTTGCAAGCTCCACATGCTATGCCACTCTCTCTCTGGCTCTGGCAGTCACTGAAAGCACAAAAATGCTGCTCGACCCTTGCTGCCACATAGCCTCACTGCACGACTCAGGCATGGGGAGCCGTCCTACCATCTATGCTCCTGGCCTGTGAACCACCTCAAACTTGGATGGCTGATGTGCCAGATACCAAAGAGTTTGTGTGTGTCGCCATCCTTCAGGCGGTGGAGCCACTGGAGTGGGACACGATTGGAACAGAGAATAAAGGGGCACCCCATTAGGTAGTATCGGAAGAGAGGACCACCAGATTGATGGCCAGACACTCCTTCTATATCTTGCTTACTCTCTTTTTCCAGGAGCTTGTAATGTCACTGGGGCACCAAACAAACCAAAAGGAAGGGTGACAGATTGATGGAACACAAACAGAGTTGAAAAAGCTGTTTTATCCCAGAATATTCAAGGGAACATTGGATAAATCCAGTGTTGAATAAAAACAGATGTAAATGCTGGTGCAATTTGATTTAATCCCTAATAATTTGTAAAGCATGTGCAGTGTTTTTGACATAAACATAGTGTCCTGGTCAGTCAGAATCTCTTTTGGGATTCTAACTTGGGAGATTACCCAGAATAGTGTGTCTACACTACATGCTGAGATGTTGTGCAGAGGCACTGCTTCCAGATATCATGTTGCATAATCCACCAGAACTAACACAAAGTGATACTCTCATGTGCACCTCTCTAATGGCCCAACAAAGATGAGCTATTAGAGGGTTGAGTGTTTTATTCTGTCCTGTATGCCCTGCCATGGGGTTATAATGAGATGCATGGAGAAGCATTTCCCTGTGGCTTTTTTGGGACCAATAATTGGGTGCTCTATTCTTTTCTGCAAGTGTCCTTCATCACTAGATATAACTTATCCTTGATGACTGAAAAATAAGGATAGGTTAGTGAAATTTATGGCTGGATTATTTAAATATCTATTACTCTAACTTGGTCGAAGCCATGGCCAAGAGACTCGTCACGTGTTTGTTCCAAGGGGAATCCTTACAGAGGTGGGTAGGGGGGCAGGGCCCTCCCCCTCCCATGTGTCATCATGATGCGGCACAGATGTTGATGGCCCCAGCACCGCCTCCCCAGCCAGAGCTGCGCACATCCCACACCTTGCTACGCTGCGGTAGGACCCATCCACCATCATAATTTTTAACATTTTCCTAAACCCCAGCTAATTTGTTCCCAAAATGAGTGGATGGCTGAGGCTGGGTCTAACAGCCAGCTCCACACTATGTGGCATCAGAATTTTATTAATATGTGCACCAGCAGATATTTGTGAATATCTCCATGCACACGCCTCACCTTCACCAATCATGCATTTCCCAATACCTCACTTTGAATCAGGCTTTGGAGGACTGAGGTCTAATTACAGCCCAGAACCCACAAAGGTCGGATGTGTATTTCCTTGGATACTCACCGATCCGTATTTTTCAGTCATCAAGGATAAGTTATATTGGGTGATGAAGGACACTGAGGCATGTCAGGGATCTGATCAGTGTTCCTACCTCCATGAGGGAACCAGGTCTGGGGTGTCAGTTTCAGAGCCCCAGCAACTTGAGTTGTGGGAGCTGGAACTGGCTAAGGAGAAAGGAGAGGAGAGAGAGAGAGAGAGAGAGAGAGAGAGAGAGAGAGAGAGAGAGAGAGAGAGAGAGAAAACAGAGACACCTGGACCAGGGACTACTGCCAGGTGATCCTCTGTCAACAAAACGGCTTCATCCATGGATGCAGGCCTGTGGCACTGTACCCACTCTGCTGTTCCTGCTGAGAGTCGAGCAATGAACTGCTCCAGTAGCACCAGCTCGATGATCTGTTCAGGGTCATGCTCCACAGCCAGCAACCACTGACAACAGGAGTCCTTCAGCTGCTGTGTGTAACTTTCTGTGGAAGTAACTTTCTGTGGAAGTGCAGTGTTTTCCAACTTAGATGAGCATTTGTTTAATTGTGTTTGTGTGTTTCCTACTGAGAATCTTATCTTCATGCGAAACAGGATCTGAGTGGGAAAGAGACAAGAATGCTTCAGAGGCAACACCATCTCCTGTTCCAGAGAGCCTAAGCCCAAGGTGTGTTAAATTGTTTTAAATGTTGGAAAAGTTAATAATCTGTTTTTCTTGTCATTGGTGAAAGATTAATTATGTAGGATTGTTTTTATGGTGTTTATGTCACAAAAGCCCAGAAATTCTTAGCTAGGGTAATGAAAGTTTCTGGTAATGACGAGCAAATCATTGTTTACCTTATTATTTATAATTTGGAACAAAGAAACAGATGCATATTCAGACATTCCAGTATTAAAAATCAGCTGCTCTTCATCTTCTTTTGGCGTTTCCCTTCAGGGGTCGCCACAGTGAATCATCACTCTCCACCTATCCCTATCTTCTGCATCCTCAACACTTGCACCC
>CM074946.1:5188383-5203329 GCA_037577455.1 Pangasius macronema
ATGGGGGGTGGCAGATGGGCTTTCCTCAGCCTTCTTAGGAAGTAGAGACGCTGTTGGGCTTTCTTGCTGATGGAGCTAGTGTTGAGTGACCAGTTGAGGTATTGGTGTTGAGTTGAAGCAGCACCAAAACATGATGCTGCCGCCTCCATGTTTCTCCATGTTGGGGATGGTGTTCTTTTGGTGATGTGCTTTTTTTTGTGCCAAACATACCTTTGTAATTTTGTAATTATTATACCTTTTAGAATTGGTCAGATCATAACACACATTTCGACTTGGGTTTGGGATGATTTAGTTGGGCTTGGATTTTTTTTTTTTTTTTGGGGAAAAGACTTCCATCTAGCCACCCTAGCCCGCAGCCCAGACATGTGAAAAATATGAGAGATTGTTGTCATATGCAATGGGTAATCAGTACTTGTCAGATATTCCTTTAATGTTGCAATTGGTCTCTTTGGCAGCCTCCCTCATAAGTAGATTTTCTTGTCATTTTGTAAATTTTGAAGGGATGTTTTTGTACTTGGTAATGTCACTGTGGTGCTCCATTTTCTCCACTTGTTGATGACGGTTTTTACGGTGTTCCATGGTCCATCTAATGTTTTGGAATTTTTTTTTGTACACCTCTCCTGATTGATTCCTTCTGACAGTGAAGCCCTGTACATGCTTTGTCAGCTTTCTACAAACTATGGCTTCAGCAGTCAGATGAAACCAAGAAGATGTCAAGAAAATCCTACAGAAACAGCTCGTCTTTACTTGGGGTTAATTAGAATAATTTCATTTATGACAGCTGTATGGAAATTACTTTTGAACATGAGATTGTGTTGAATATGATTGGTTCCTTCTGAACACAGCCACTGTGTCTACACTTCGTCTACACTTCGGTCACATTTTGATTGTTTTATAAATCCATTGTAGTGGTGTCTAAAGGCAAAATCCCAAAAACTCTGTCATTGTCCAAATACTTCCGGACCTAACTGTATATATACACAGTGGTGCTTGAAAGTTCTTTGCTGTGTTGGCAGTGTGTTTTTGGTCATTGTCTTGCATTCCTTCCAATTAGATTGGATGCATTTCTCTGTAAATTGGCAGGCAAAATGTTTCTGTAAACTTCTGAATCCATTCTGCTGCTACCATCATGAGTTACATCATCAGTAAAGTGAGAATGGGTGGATACAAACAAAAGGTGCCATATTTAAACATAGTTGTTTAACACATCTATATGTAAACACCAGGAAACCTGAAATTCTGATGTATCATTTCATATCCATCTTTGGATCTCAAACCCAATATGTCCAGTGTATAGCAAAAACAAAAGAATTGGCCATTTCAGTATTTTCAGAGGGGAGTGTATAAATGTAGCTTGAACTGAACAGAACATGATGTGCATAAACAGGGTCTTAAGCACATACAATCTTTAATTGTAGTTGTTAAAAATGACTATAAAAACATTTTTCTGTGTACTATTAGATGACTCTCAATTGGCTAAACCAAGTTGAAAGTGTGAATATACATAAATATAGAGGCAGCTAACCTTTGCCTTTTGTCTTATGTTGTATATAATCTTTTATGAGACAACACATCTCGGGTCCAGTTGCCCACTGCAGGACCTCAGAAACACAATATCTTTTTACTCCACAAGCACTAGGAGGCTTGCATCATTCAGTGACTCCTTGTTTAGCCACAATTTTTATTGCCACTGCCTGGTTTTAATTGAGTGTCCCATTTGACTCTTTAAGGTGGTTCTCAAACTTAACAGTAACACAACCCAAATGCAACGTAACGGTACAGCTGAAAAGAGCAATCAAGCAGGTCCATCATAAAATGTTGGGGCCTGGATCTGAAAACTTATGTAATTTATACAGATCTTAGCATCTTAGTATAGTCTCTTTTGCAGTAATAGTATAGTAGAAATATAAATATAGGTGCGCCTATAGAGAAACAAGACGTGCTAAAATCAAAGCATGTAATAACAAGGAGAATTCCACTCGATTTTGGAGCATGGCTGTGGGGATTTGCCTATTCAGCCACAAGATTACTAAGACAGTGATGTTGGGTGAGGAAGCCTTGGGTGAAGTCAGTGCAACAATTTATCTCTAAAGAATTCAGTGTAGTTGAGGTCAGGTTGTCGTGCAGGCCACTTGAGTTCTTCCACTCCAACCTTTGCAAACTTTGTCTTCATGTGCCTCGCTTTGTGCACAGTGGCATTATCATGCTAGGACATGTTTAGGCTAGGCCCCTTATTTCCAAACTTTTGGACATATAGTGTACCTTTGGCCATATAGTGTATTTTGTACATAAACCAGGTATCCAGTAGCCTACTCTGTAAAAAGTTTCAATGTGACAGCAGGATCCAGCCAAGGAGACACTCACTTGATTAAACTGTGTTTGCTTTGTTCATCAATATATACAAATTATTCTTCATTATTCTAGATACTGATAAAGAACCTGCACTTTTGGATTGAAGCAGACATTGTGGATTAGACCAAATTGTCACTCAGGTATTGGGGATGAGACCCTGTAAAGAGTGCTTTTTAGGTCATTAGTAATATCTTGTTATCAGTGTGAAATATTACTGGGTGCCAGTGCAATGTGGGTAAGATAGGGGTGACATGATCAAAGTTTATCTATGGTATCAAAAGCTGTTTGAGCAACATAAGCAAGGAGACACAATCTGAGCAGATGCCAGTAGAAGGTCATTTACCACATTTACCAGTGCTGTCAGTACTGTGATGAGTAGCTGTTGTGCTACTACCTTTTGTAGGATCTAGGAGATAAAGGAGCGTCATGGTCAGTTTTTTTAATCAGTGGTTTACAGGATTTAGGTACATAGCCTGTACTAAGGGAAGAGCTTTTAGAAGTTCAATTGTTTCTGTTAGTTTTTGTTTAAGAAAGTGTGTAGGTAAGGGATCTAGTACACAAGTTGATGATTTTTTATAGAGGAAATAACTGAAATTAGTTCAGTCTGTTGGATTGGAGTAAATAATACTAATGCTCATGTTATGCTATTCTCTAAATAGTTAATCAAACTGGCTGCTTTTAATACTTAATAATAAGTTAATACTCTGAACTTTCTAGAATTTTAAATTTCGTCATTAAAAAAAACTTCATACTATGATACTTCACTCAGATAAATAATACTATGAAACTTCATACTCAGATAAATTGTTCATCTGTCACAAAGAAAAGACATGCTGAACAGAGACTGGGCCATGGGGTGATGGAGATCTCAAAGGCTCAAAGCCCCTGTGAGCTCAGCCCCTACAGTAACATACTATTCTATAAGAAGCATATCCTCCTGATATGCATCACTTAAAAGCATGCCACTCCAGGAACCCTGCACTGCTCCTATCACCCTGCATCATTTCTGAAAAACTTTCCAGTTAGTCATAAGGTGTATGCATGTGACATTGTGGCATATGTTATTCATTCACCTGTAATATTCACCTTCTTTGGTGGTTAGGAGGGCCAAAAGACCTTCAACTTTGACCGTTATTGACCATGGTCCTACTTGGCTCAACAGAAGAGATTCTGCAGCCATATAGCCACATACATACATACACATCCCTACTGCAAAATATTTCTTAGTTTCCACCGATGACCACATCTAACAAGTAGCTGTCCTTAGAAGTGCGGCCATTTACAATTCCCTTTTAGAATTATGTTATACAACACATTACACTATAGTTATCGGTAGAGTTCCACTCAGAAGGCTACAAGGTTACAATTACTTTCACCTACATGAAAACTGATTCCATATCCTGTAAAAGTCCCTGGAACTCCAGAGGGTCCTCTTCTCGACAAATAAAGATTTCGATAATAAAACATCATGTGCGAGTAAACAGTGGATATGGGGCAGTAAAATCTAACTGGAAAGGGACGTCAGAGTGCGAGACTCAGAGGCCACGGCAAGTAAATTAAACATTGCAGTGGCATGATTAGAGTCTTGCCAAAGGCAGGCACAAAAAGACACTTCCTTCACTTTTTGGTTGACAAACTTTTTGTTATTACTAAATAACAGTGGCAATGCATTCTCTCTCTTACATTAGTCAACTTTTCTGAGAGTTTTTTTTTTTTTTGAGAACCAAGACTGAGTCTACTGAGTCTAATGAACCAACATAATGCCACAGTAAGCAGCTTAATAGGCTTAAAACATAATTATAATCACATCAGATTTACAATACAACTTTTTTTTTTGTTAAAATTTTTCTCTATTCCATGAGTGCCTTGAGAATTGACTGTAGGAGCCTGCAGTGTGTTTTTGTTACCCTGCAGAGAAAAATGAGCAAAGGGGAAAAGGCGTTATGAAGAATTATGAATGCAACTGTAAGGATTTATTGGCCTGTGGCTAGCACTCTCAGTCACTAATATGTCATTAAATAACTAAGGTGATAGGTTAAAAAGTGTTAGGGGACAATGACATCATGACAGAGTTAAAAGGTGTTGGGTAACATATGTTGGTTGTTGGGTTGGGAAAAGGTTGATTGCTGATAGGGAGTGAACACACTCATGCTGATTTATAAATGTCTCTGTGTGTGTGTGTGTGTGTGTGTGTGTGTGTGTGTGTGTGTGTGTGTGTGTGTGTGTGTGTGTGTGAAGCTTACAGGATATAATGTAAGCTTCTCATTGACAGGGTTCTTCCATTTATTAGACAGATTACATATCTGCCACCTGGAATTTAATGAATATATGCTACAATGAATGAACAAAACATCAAGAGGTAAATTAATCAATATAATCATACTTGTAAATTTGAACCTTATTTAATGATTATTGTTGCATTAATTATCCATCTGCAGCACATCATAGAAACAAGCTTTCAAGCTGCTTAGTTTAAAAAATAAATAAAATGCATGTGTTTAAAGCAATTTTATGAAGTATTTCTGCATTTTGTTTTGTCCACTGATTGTGCGCTGATTTCGTTTTGCGCTACGTGTAAATATGTGTAGTATGTATAATTAGGAGTACTTATTCTGTGCACTTAATTTTCTGTGTTCTTTGGCTACTGTAGTGACCGTCCATCCAACCACCCAGCCATCCATCACAAGCTTGAGCCCCAAAGTTTGTAGTACAATGCCTTGCATAAGGACCAAAATTGCAAAATTGACTTAATCAGTGTACATACAGATTATATATATATAAAATTCCATTGTATATGGATACATCCAACTGTAACAAAAAGCTTTCATCTTTGAAAACTCTCAAGTTCATGTGCTGTTTACCACATATTGGTCAGGGACTGTTTGTACATACCTTCCACCCCAAACCACTCAAAAGTCAGTGAAAATATAAACCAACCAAACCTATTTGGTGATTCCATAATTAGGGTGACATTTAACCCTTGTAACTTTTGAAAATTAAATCTTATTTTTCATTATTTTTAACACTGAAATGTTGAAAACTTGAACAATTGAAAACATGCATTTAACATTTTAACATTGTGTTAACCCATCTCTGGCAACAATACTTCTTATTTATTTATTATTTTTTTTTACAAGGTTTCTTTGCTGACAGTGGCTGCATTTAATGCTTAATGTGTAGCACAGCTGAAAGTAAGAGGGTTGAGACATAGAATTAGCAAATAAACAAAATTTGATTAACTAGCTCTGACAACACCTCAGGAATGAGATTGGATTAGATGAATGGATTCATACCTTAATGCAAAATACATATTTGTAAATCAAAGATTACTTGGACACAAATGACACCCCAATTGTGGAATAAAAGACACTTTATTTACATACATGCAGTGATGACTGGTCACGAAATTGAGTGGGAAAGCTAAAAATTCTACTATCTATTAATAAATCACTTATCCATCTTAACATCTTATCCACAAAGAGCCAGTGTGGGTGCAGGTTTCCATTTCAATCAAGCAAGAGCCATTATAAAGAAGATTATAGCACAGGGTCTCATTGTAGTCATGAAACTGTTACGCTATTACATGATGTATGCTTAGCCTCTTTATCATTGCGCTTTCAAGGGCATTTTGAAAACCTATTCGAGAAATCTGAAAAATGATATTAGCTCTTTTGTGTGTGCCTTTCTGTTGATGGGAAACCTGCTGTACGAACACAGCTAAACAAAGGAACAGCTAAAACCACTGAAAACAAGTTGCTAGAAAGTACGCTGGATGACTGTATGCTGTTGACTCTCAATTGCCTGTTTTGGGGTTACCCTAAAAACTTTACTAGATGGCATCTTATAGCATAAGTAAAGTGTAACATTCTCTCAACATAATTTTGTTTAAGGCTATATGATCTAGGGGGTATTTCAGCATGTGTAAACAATTGACACGAATGTCAATTATAGTTTGCATGAATCTACAGTCTGGGTTAAAAGCAAATCAGATATTAGTTCTAACCATTTGTTTACAGCAAATACTCTGATGTAGTTGCCAGTTACTGAGGCTTTTTTACATGTGTTATTTCCATTGACAGAGAGGGAGGGTTTAGCTCTGGTAGCCCATTTATTCCATTTTATTTCTTTCCATTGCACATCACAATTTCTTCTATGCTTCATTCAGTCTTTTCATGGCTGTCTGTGCAGTCTGCCTCTTTCTTTGCCCCTCTTACTGGCTTCAGCTTTTTTCTATATATCTCCATCTGGTTCTTATTGGTGGAATAGAGATGTTGGCTAGTGGCCCACTGAATTAGTATGTGAGAAACTGAGAACACCCTGCAGTACAAAAATGTAGTGTACTTTAGTATACTATAATTGAATCAAATAAACAAATTGTATAGTATGTCTATTTAAATTTATCTATCTTTGTAACATACGGTATCTCTTTATTAGTTCTACACTTACATCTGACTAATTTGAATCAAAAAGTATACTTCTAAGCATACTTATTACAATTTTAAAGTTTGCCATGACAAACACTCAATAATATACAAGCCATATACCCATATACATACATTTACTTAATTTACTTTAAACCAGTTTTTTTTTGTGTCAGTATTTCTCAGGTCAGTTCAGTCAGAGAGAGCCTAATTAAACATGTTTCCGAGTGAGTATCACTGGTATCAATAACTCAACATAAGTCAGTCAAATTTGACAAGAATAGCTGTTGATAGTTGATACTATGGATATTCACCCCCTGCCTTTATCCAGAATAAAGACACTATTATTGACATCAACATGTAACTGGAGACTGTAATTAATTACTTTTAGTGGGATCACCACTGCTCAGTGTTGTTTGATAGTAGGCACAATTTTGCAGTTCTTAAAATCTTTAGTCTGCTTTTGAGTCTGTTTTTCTGCATATTAATGCAATTTAATTATGGTACTAACTTTTGACTTTAGACATGACTCATCTAAAATCACTGATTTTGGAGCAGAAGCCACACAAAAACTTTAAGCCGTCTTCTTGATTGTGCTGTACTTACTCTTCCTCACTGAGAGCTTCTGGCTGATGTACAGCATAAGGCGTTCCTCCACCTCCACCATCTGGACAAAACCAGGGCCCCCAGACCTCTGTCTGACACATCAGTCTGCAGAACAAAGGGAGAGAAAAGTCAGGAGAACAGCAGACCCCCCACACAAAACTGCTTTTACCTGACAAAACACCTGCTTGTATGTCTCTGTCCATTGGACCAGATCTGTCACTACCTTTTTAGTGAGGTCAGTCAGTGGGCTGGTGATGTCCAAAAACCTAAGTACAAATCTCTGATAATAGCCAGCCAGCCCCATGAACTGCCTCACCAGGCAGGCCACATTTGCTTTGGTCTTATCAATTTGGGGACGCACCTACCCATGGCCCAAGTGGAAGCAAAGATACCATACTTCTACCTAGCCACTTTCACATTTCTTTGGATTTGCTGTGAGTCTTGCCCATCTCAATGATCTCAGGAAAGCTCTCAGGTATTGTAAATGCTGCTGCCAATCATTACTATAAATGATGATATCATCTTAATAAGCAGTGGCATATACAGCTTATATCATATGTGGGCGGAGTATTCTGTCCATAAGACATTGAAACATCACTGGGGCTCCAAATGAACCAAATGGAACGATGACAAATAACCCAAATGGAGTGTAAAAGGCAATTTAAGTCTTAGGCACACTATTTTTGTAATATAAACTTTGTTATAGATTTTTATTTTATGACTTCTACATTATTGAGTCAGTACAAAAACATTTTAGATTTCCAAACATTAGTTTTCCAGCACAAAATTAAATGTTACAGAAAAAAAAACATTTGTATGTAAAGAAAACAGCAAAAGAGACCACTTCTCAGACAAAAAAAAAAAAAAACATAAAGAAGGCTGCTGGGTTTTGTATGCAAAAATAAGAAGCAAGTGCTAGAGTGAAAGTCTCCAGAAGAACTGTGGCTGATGTTATAATATTTTTTCAATGTAGAAACATTTAATTTAATTGTTTTTGAAGGCATCTTTGCTCTACAGAATTTCTTTGCATGTGCCCAAGACCTTTGGACAGTACTATATATTGGAGTCAGGAGAATCTGCCAATACCCCTTGGTTAAATCCAGTGTCAAATAAAAGTAAGCCGGGCCTAACCAATCGAGCAGTTCATCAATGTGTGGGTATTTGTCAAATTTAGACACTGCATTGACTTTTCTAAAGTTCACACAGAACCAGTCCGTCCTATCAACCTTGGACACCAAAACCACAGGGCTGCAAAAAAAATCACTGTCTGATTCCTTGGTTATTCCCATATTGATCATAAACTTGAGTTCCTCTCAAACTACAATATTTCTTGTGCTCATTTAAATGGTAGGGGCGTCTGCATACCAGAAATAGTCTCCACAAGGGACAGGGGTGGAGGACTTCATAGTTGACTTCTCCGACTTGCCATTTGACCTCAAAGGACCCTTGCCACTTTGCAAGTAATAGTAGAGCTTGATGTGGGAATTTGTATGAGCACTTTATCTCCCAGTGCGAATTCCTGTACCTCAGCTCCCCTGTTATACAGTCAAGACTGCCATTCTTGGACCTGATGTAAATTCTCCTGTGTTAGGTGACTCAAGGTGTGGAGTTTAGCTCTCAGGTCCAGAATGTACTGAATTTCGTTTTTTGCTGTTAGAAGGTCCCTCCTCCCCATTTTCCCTAATGATGACTAAGACACCACTGGGCTTGTGCCTATATAGTAATTCAAGTGGGGCGAAACCTGTGGAGGCTTGTGGGACCTATCATACCTCTGGCTTGCTTATTAGGGATAAATTCACATATTTACATTTAATATGTGTATATTTATTTATTATGTGTACATTTGTTTATTTTGGTTTAATTTAATTTGAATCTGTTTATTTCTGTAAAGCTGCTTTGTGACAGTGTCCATTGTTAAAAGCTCTATACAAATAAAATTGAAAGATAACGTGGGTATAAGCCACTTGTAACTGTGGCAGCCCTTAGAACGGTATGGTAAAAAGTTAAAAAGCACACTGACTCGGCACACTGTAATGTAATCATTTCACCCATTTTTTGCTCTGCCCCTCAATGCCTCTAGCATCAACATCAGGTTTTTGCTGATAACTTTTGAACCATTTGTCTTTTCGGCTCATGCCGATTTGTTCAATCTTCACCAAATTTGGCTGTGATGATCTTGAGCCTATTCAGTACTTGGGTGTCCACTTGAACAACAGACTGGACTGGAGGACCAACATCGATGCTGTGTACATGAAGGGAATAAGCAGAGTCTATTTTCTGAGGAAGCTCAGCTCTTTCAACGTATGCACCAATATGCTGGAGATCTTCTACCAGTATGTGGTCGTGAGTGCCATCTACTATGCTGTGGTCTGCTGGGGGAGCAGCATAAGTGTCAGAGATGCCAGTAAACTCATTTGCACAACTGAAACTATCATTGGACAAAACTTGGAGACGGTTGAGTGAGTGGGGAGTAGGAGGTCACTGAACAAACTGCTCTCCATCATGGGCAATCAATCTCACAAAAACAGCAGAGCTTATTTTCCAACAGGCTCTTTCAGCTCTGCTGCCATAAAGAATGTTTTAGGAAATCATTCTTTCCTTTAACCACAACACTGAACAACAGCTCATCTCTGTGTGATAGGTGAACAAACTACACATAATGTACATAGTGTTTATGTCATACATATATTGTATATATTATTCACTGCCATTTTTATTGCTCCTTTTTTCTTTAATTTATTACTATTACTCTTTTTGATGTAAATATCTTTATTTAATATTCAGTGTGTTTTCTGTAGATCTGCAAAAACACTGAAACCTACCTACCAACCTACCTACGATGCCGAGTCATGTCAATGCAAAAATCTTCCACCTACCATTTCTACCATTGGCTATATCTCAGCAACACTTTCACATTTTCAACCAAAACTGGTAAACCCGTCAAGAATGATGTCTTGAAAGACACTATTAGGTTTTATTTCATTTGACTGCTAGGTGGACCCAAGGCAAGTAAAAAAAAAAGCAATGTTGAAACCTGCCATGTGTGCACAACATACAAAGCCTTTCCTGCTATAATGGTAAAATACAAAGCAGTTTGAGCTATGAAAAAAAAAAAATCTGCAATGTAATTGTAATTGCAGACATTGCCAGTGAAATAGCCAAAAAAATGTGAGGTCATATCTCTGCAGTGCTTCATTGTATCAACACAATATTTGAAAGCTTTGTTGAGGACCATGTCCAGAGGAACATTATGATGATGATGATGATGATGATGATGATTATTATTATGAGATCTTGGGTATTGGTCAACCCTAATAGTATAACTCTTGAGCCATTGACAGATAAATTTTAGCCCCCCCATCTAATATCACTACCAGCCGCGACCATACACACAGTGGCATTTGCTGCAATTCGAACATGAAGGCCTGACTCACGCAGTCTCCTCTGAATAGTGGATGTTGAAATATGTCTGCCACTTGAACTCTGAGAAGCATTTATGTGGGCTGTAATCTGAGGTGCTGTGAATTGGCAGTTTCTGAGGCTGGTTATTCTAATAAACTCATCCTCTGCACTAGAGGTAGCTCTTGGCCTTTCTTTCCTGGGACAGTCCTCATGAGAGCCAGTTTCATCATAACGTTTGATGGTTTTTGCGACTGCACTTGGGGATACATTCAAAGTTCTTGAGATTTTTCAGATTGACTGACTTTCATTTCTTAAAGTAATGATGGACTGTATTTTTTCTTTACTTAACTGAGTGTTTCATGCCATAATATGGATTTGTACAGTAGTTGTAGTAGCACTAATAGGGCTATTGACTCTGGACCCACATTAAGAAGGCAAGAAACATCACAAATTAACTCTTGACAAGGCACACCTGTGAATTGAAAACCATTCCAGGTGACTACCTGGTGAATCTGACGAGAGAATGCCATGAGTTTGCCAAGCTGTCATCAAAGCTAAATGTAGCTACTTTGGACAATCTAAAATATAAAACATATTCTGGTTTGTTTAGCATTTTTGTTTACTACATAATTCCATACGTGTTCTTTCATAGTTTGGATGTCTTCAGTAGTAATGTACAATGTTGAAAATATTTTTAAAAAAAGCATTTTAGTTGTAACTGGTTCTTTCATTAGCACCATCCATGTTCAGTTGCCATAGTAAGTGTGTACAGTTAAATGATGGATCTTATTGATTTTGTTTAGTTTGCATTATTTTGTAATTAATGGTTGTTGATTCTGGTCAATCATGGGGTTTCGTTTGGATTAATAATAATAAAAAAAAATTCATAGAAAAAAAAAAGATTTTTTTGACTAAATACTAAAAAATAATTATTCTTAAAAAAATACTTTTTTTTTTTTTTTTTTAAATTCATGTGTCCTCCTTGGTGGGTAGGGAATGAGGACTTGGGAAGCAGGTATGGAGTGAAATTGGAGTCAGCAGAACCTGAACCTAAATTTGTAATACTTGACAAAAAGTGTCAATTTGATGTTACTGAAAATTTTCATTGTGAGTCTTGAAAAAAAGGTTAAAAGTTCAGGATAAAATTCTGGTAGTAAAATAATTCAAGCAGTGGAAAATCAAGGAGTGAAAAACTCCTTCTACTCAGAAAGAGGAAAGGAGCCAGGCTCTACTGGCTCTACTCCTGGCCAATCACAACACTCCTCTGAGCTTATGGAGGAAGGCTTAATTTCTAAGTTACATTTAATGGCAATGCATGGTGCCATGGTAGAGGAACAATCCAGTGAGCTTTCACAAAAATTTCTTGCATTATCATTTCTTCATACAAAAGTAAATTAAATACCATTGTTACTTGTTCAATATAGCGATCATTATAAGACATAAGCTACTGCTTCATTTCTAGTAGACTTATTTTTTGTCAGTGAATCCATCCATGCTCTAGTATATGGCAATGGTCAATCCAGCCATGGTAGAAACCAGCAAGCTCTTTTAAAATTTCCACATTTTTTTGATTCAGTTATAGTCCACAAGACAACTTTAATTTAGAACACAGATTTAAAATTCACATGGTGGACTAGATTACGACCTTTATCCAGCTGATGCCAGCCCACAGGCCATATGTCTGACACCACTGTGCTACATTTTAACTGAACCAGATTAGCAGCAGGCAGCCTGTTCCAGCTTTTCAGTCAGCTGCTGGGGGATGATTGTGTTGAATACTGAAGTGAAGCCTATGAACAGCATTCTGTTCTTTATTTTTATCAAGGTGGGTTAGGGCAAAGGGCATGTGAAATTGCATCCTTGGTGGATTGGTTAGGACAACATGTGCACTGCAACAGGTCCAGGTCCTGATGTGACTCATGACATATTCATTTATGACTGTTGGTAGCTGTCTTTCTAAAGGTTCTCCAGTCTCTGCATTCAAAGCAATCCTGGACATCAGAGGTAGCTCCCTCTTTCCAAAATTGTTAACGTGCTTGTGAAATGGTGTGTAAGCCAGGGTTAGCAGGACTGAAACATGGTCTGAGATTCTGACGTGGCATTGGCTGTGGTTTTGTAAGAGTCCTTTTTATTTGTGTAAACCAAGTCCAGTGTGTTTGCTCCTCTTTCACAAACTCAGCATGCTGGAATAGCTTTGGTAAAACAGTTTTTAGTTTGCATGATTGAAGTCCTTAGCAACAATGAAAAAGCCATCAGGGTATGCAGATTGTAGTTGACTGATGGCCCCATACATAAGCCGTGGGAGGATTGTACACAGCCACAATAACTCCCTTGGCAGGATTCCATGAATTTCAAGAGCGATGAACAGTGTTTAAAAACTAACACAACATTTGTGCACCATTCTCTGTTGATGTAAACACACAAGCCATCTCTGGAGGTCTTAATGGATGTGGTAGCACCTCGGTGCACACAGTAGGTGAATAGTCCAGTTTGCCGAATGGCTGCATCAGGGATGCTGTTGTTGACCCATGTTCCTGTAATAAAGAACATGCAGCAATACCTCATCTTCCACTGTGTGGTTTGTTGTAGAGGGAAGTTTTAAGAGAAGTTTTCTTTCTTTTTTTTTAATACGTTAACCCTGCCACTGTACCCTGTAAACACAGGAAAACACTGAAAAACTGAAAAAGTAGTAATTTTTCTCTGTTCAGGGGAAAGAAGTCAACACTGGTGTGCACTTCTGATCTGCAATCTGCAACATGTGGACATTACATATGGAACCTTTCAAGCTTGCATGTTCATATGACACTAATGGGAGATGACTTTATAGTCTGCCTACCTTAATGAGGTAATATTTCTGTACAAACAAAATTTATATATTTCATATATTATTTGCTATATATGAAAGCAAAATATCATGTGAGCAAAATATCATGTAAGAAAAAACTTGCAATAACCTGGTTGCATACAGTGGGGTCCAAAAGTGTGAGACCACTAGTGAAAATACTTCTGTTTGGCATTCTTTTTCAATTTAACACAAAGGGTTTCATTACAAATGATATTACCAGGAACTTGAGTGAAAAGTAGAATCTTAAAAATATTTACATGAATTTCAGAATTTCTTAGTATTTGGTATGTCCCCTTTTTGCTTTAATGCCAGCGTGCACTCGAGCTGACACAGACTCCACAAGTTTGTGTAAAACCTGATGATCCAGGTTAGATCGAATCCATCTGTGTGTCATCTGAACACATGCTTCAATGGAAGGGATAAGACTCACTGAAACTTTTGTTCAAAGGAGTTATCATGGTCAAAATCACGTGCTTAAATTTAAACAGTGACCTAGAAATTGTGCAACATCTTGAATACTGTATAGACAAGTTGTTGCGGATTTCCTTTTAAAGATTACATAAAATTCTGTGAGGACAATGTTACCTGCTCAAAGACTATTAAGGTTTACCCTAATACCAAAGTGTGGGTTTCTAAGGAAGTAAATTAGTGTTTGAATGATAGAAAGGTTATAATTAATAATGGATATAATTAATCATGGAGACATGAATCTGGTAAGGGAGAAAACGTTGGAGTATGATTAGGAACACACTGCAAAAAAATGACATCTTAGCAATTGGAAAAATCTTGAATATAGTCAAATGTATCTAGTATTTCCTATTGTAAAATGACACTAAGCCAAATATAAGATTATTAAACGTATTTCCAGATATTTCTTTATTCATTTTAAGCTTGAAATAGTCTTGTCCTATTGGCAGATAATTTTAAGCATTTTTTTTCTAGAAAGTAGCAAAATTATCAGCCAATAGAACACGAAAATTTAAATCTTGAAAATTTGAATCTTGAAATAGGTTTATTTCAATGTCTAGAAATAGGGTTATTAATCTTATATGTTTTTTGTAATCTTATAATAAGAAATACTAGATTTATTAGACTATATTCAAGATATTTTCACATATCAAGATGTCTTTTTTTTGCAGTGCAGAATTGTTTGAAAATGGAGAATCAATTGTCCTTGGGCAATACAGGGGATGCTTGGAATGCTTTAAATAAAATGATGGGTAGAAAATTGTGAATTAGATGAGGTGATAGAGAATATTCCCACAGGTGAGAGAGTGGTGATAGGAGCAGATTTTAATGGACATGTTGGTGAGGGGAACA
>CM074946.1:5203429-5224789 GCA_037577455.1 Pangasius macronema
GGCGAAGAGGAAGGCCAAAGAGGAGGTATATGGAGGTAATCAATGAGGATATGAAGCTAGTGGGTGCAAGTGTTGAGTATGTAGAAGATAGGGATAGGTGGAGAGTGATTCGCTGTGGCGACCCCTGAAGGGAAAAGCCTACAGAAGAAGAAGAAGAAGAAGAAGAAGAAAATTAAATAAATCAAATAAATCTCTCTGGTGATGACTTGAATCCGTTTTATTCACGATTTGATTCTGGCTGCAATCATACTAATTGTGATCATGTGTATTGTGCTGTTGACTCAATTCCTATTCTGCTTATTGAGACCGAGGTAGCAGTTAGTCTAGCGAAGATAAAGGTAGATAAAGTACTGGGCACTGATGGCCTAAGGGGAAGGGTGCTTAAGAATTGTGCTTTTCAACTTGAGTCAGATATTACAAAATTATTGCTCTGACTAGTATTTTGTGTAAGTGTATGAAGAGAATTGTAGTCATATAGACTAGCGTCATGTATTGGCAGTTTTCTCATTTCTGTTTGCTTATAAATGCGGCACTAGAGATGCAACTCTCACTTTAATAAATACAATCATGAAACATTTGCAAATGCCTCAAAGTAGTGCTAGAGTTTTATTTTTAGATTTTAGGTCAGCCTTCAACACTATGAAAACACATGTCCTGTCTGATCTTAGTATTGATGGCTGGATCATTATATGGATAAGGGACTTTCTCTCTGAACGATCACAGAGAATGTCTTTTAACAGTAACATGACTGATGAAATTTGATGTTTTCTCACCCATACTATTTGCTAATTACCCTAATGAGATGGGGATTCATGATTCTCTCATTTACACAATACTCATTTATCTGCTGATGATACGGCTCTGGTAGGTCTCCTGAAGGAAGGCAATACAGACAGGGAGTTAAAATATCAGCAAAATACTTAACTGGTATTCAAATAGCTCTCTTGTTTTAATATAAGTAAAACTAATAAGTTAATTACCAGCAACAAAAATATTTTGTGCTCCTAAAGACAAGTAAAATTTAATGACCAATATGTGGAAATTGTGGAGGATTTTAAATATTGACATATTCTACTTGATAGGAGATTACGTTTTACAGCTAATTCTGAAAATATTTTTTAAAAGGCTGTGCAACGATTACATCTGATGAGGCAACTAAATAGTTTTTTTTTTTATGTAAGTATAGATACATTGGATCTGGTATACAAAGGTCTAATGGAGAGTAGTATTTTAACTTACAACATGTCTACTTGATATGGTCTTACTGGTGTAAAGAATGGGGAAAAAACTGTCTACGATTCTTATTATGGCAGAGAAAAAGATAAGGAAGATAATCACAGAGACAGCTGTCTGAGATTCATGTGTTTTTTTAACAGGCAGAAAACTGAGAAGATCTCAAGAGATCCTTCCCATCCCTTATTTAATGAATTTGATAAGCTTCCCTCTGGGAGATAGCTATGAAGAATATTTTTAGGAATTCTTTTATTCCATAAGATGTTGCCTTTATGCATTCATTACTTAGTTTTTATATGTAACAACAAAGTAAACAATGCATTTATTTGCACATAATTGTTCAATGTATTTATTTTCAGTTCAGATTTTAAACAGTGTAATTGCGCATTGCAATTTATAACAAGTGATCGAAGCTCCTTTGTTTATTTGTTTTTTTATTTGATGTCTTATGTTCTATCTTTGGACTACTGTATCATGTCTCTGTGTGGGATTGTATGTAAGTGTCCTGTGCTTTTCAATGTAGATATTGTGAAGCCAAAGGCAAATGGACAATAAAGTTCAATCAATCATTCAATCAATCAATTAGTAACATATGGTAAGGCAGTATTTAGGTGAGGGTGCCACTGACAGAGAAACCAATAGTGAATACACTCCCTGAGCAGTGTTACTAGGATCTGTTTATAATGACCACATTTTGCAGATGTATACTATATACCAGATGTATACCATATTCAGAGTTGAGTTAAACATGCATAGAGGGGAGTTATTAATGAAATTGGTCACGTTGATATTAAGACCAAAGTGCTTCTCAGAATGTTGCACAGGATTGGTGGAGTTTGATTAAAAACAGCCTGTGTCTCAGTTATGCTCTATTCTGACCTTGAAGTTAAGCCCATTTTCTTGTGCGATATCAACTCAAGTGAGGAGCAGCATGAAGTCCAGCACCACTATCTGACGATTAGTTGGAAGCACAAACAATGTGCAGATATTTCATCATTAACATCAGTATACCAACTAGGATGCTTTCCAGATGATCAGCCAATATAACAGACAATTATTATTAAATGTCTATTTGATGCTTTACCTACTTCTCATTTATATATATATTCATATTAGTCTAAACTATATTTTTTATCTCTTGTTCTACATCATATTGCAACTGATAGGATTCAGATTTGTCAGATTGCATCTTCAAACTTCCAATTTTGTGTTCAGGTTTAAAGGAAAGCAGTTGTCTTTAAAGGCAGTGATACAGACACAACGGAAAAACTCCTGTCCTAAGAGCTCTATAAAATCTAGCCACCTCAGAGCCGTGAACTGCATGCAGATAATTTTAATAATCTGAATGGACTGTCCAGAATGTTTATCACCTGCTAAAATCTGAATACAAAACATCAAAGTCTTTTCCAAATCAAGAAACTGTTATTTACAGTTGACAACAAGTGACATCTGTAAGATTTGATCAGATTTACTTTAGGTAGTTTAGTGGGTTTGTTACATTCAGAAAGATCAAAAAAGTTCAGAATAGTTCTTCTGAGATCCTTTAAGAAGCATTTCATTATAATGCCCATATGATTTTCCAGGGAGATTTTCTTTTAATAATGATGGGGAATGATCATTTAAGAATGCAATGAATGTACAAAGATGACTTTTCTGGAAACCCCAGCAAATATATGCTACCTTATGCACAGTGCATGGTCTTCATGCGCTGTATGGAGCAGAAGCTCTATAAATAAAAACATTTCTATTGTTTGTACAGAAATATGGTAGAAATCTGAATATATTTTGGAGTAAGGCAATGTTTTGGTCAGGCTACTGGAGCATACCACTGATGGAAAAAACAAATAGTGTTTTCTTAATTAAAAAAACAAAACAGATTTAACAGATTTAATACTCTGAATGGACTGCCCAGAGATGAAAGTTAAGCACCTGCTTCAATATGAATACAGAAAACTGTCCCAGCATAGGTTTAGACCTTCCCAGCATAACATTTAAACTTAAGTTGCAGACTTATGCCACTTAATCTGAAGATGCCCCAAAGTTACTGAGCATCTAATATATGAACTTGAATTCAGAAACTGAGTCTGGGATTTTTTTTATTTTGAGAGTGAACTACAAGTTTAGGTTAGCTGTGTAAGCACTGAAATATTTGAATATTAATTTAGGTTTGTGTAATCAATTAAGGGATTTTTTTTTAAATATTGAAAACACCTGTATGGACTCACCTTTCACACGTGAGTTGAACCAATCTTAGCAGAGTTGTGTTGAGGATGGTGTACTTTAATAGGTTAACAAATAGGAGAATGTACTATGTGTATGTATGTATCTAGCCCAAACTATTCCAATGACCTAAATGATATGCTTGAACCCATCAAATCTTGAGAGAGGACACTGATGCAACAGAGTAAGCCACAGAATGCAAGAACAATATGTATAGCTTTAGAATAGTAGATTTTTTTCCCTTAGCATTCTCTTCTAGTACTTTGGCTATCTACAGCCACAACTTTCTACCACCATGTCCTCATATTGCTTGTACACAACATTATTAGCTGAGTCAATGTAGAGAATACTGATAGGACTAAGTCTGGTCGGTACACAACAGGTGGGTGGCGTCAAGTGAGAATCCATGGAGTTCATGAGTGTCTGGATTATGGCATGGTTGGTGGGCTCCAGATGTGAGCGGATGGGAAAATCACAGATTCCGTCACAGTGGAAGGCCTCATACTCTAATGGTGCGATGATCCAGTCATCCCAGCCCATCTCCTTAAAGTTAACATGCAGCTGCTTGCGGTTGCACCGTGTCTTTGGACTTCTGCTCGGCTTCTTGACACGTGGCAGTGGTGCCCGGCGCATCCTGCGCTGCGTAAACAGGTACTCATAGACAGTTTTGTTGTCATGGCCTGAGCGGGCCTTGATCTCGTTGTAAAAGAGACCATGCTTCTTTGTGTGGCTGAACACCACAAAGAAGGCCTTCTCCTTGTTTTGCCGTCCTGAACGATCCAGGCCAAGTGACCTGAGGTCCAGTGGGCGGCCCCGATCCATTGCCTCCAACTCAAAACAAAGCTGAACAGTGTTTCTGAAACTCTTGAATAGTTTCCAAATGTCAAACACCTCCCATTTTGGGATGCTGCGATCCTCTACAGGCTGTGACTGGAGCAGCATAGCCCTCTGCTTACTTGTTGCACATGTGTAAAGTCGAAGAGTAGTTCTGCTGTCAGTGGCAGGGATTCTAAGGGGATCAACGAAGGGCTTTCGGAGAATGCGTAATTCAGCTCCTAGCAGTCCCTCCTTCTCCAGGGAGCTGATGTTAAAGTAATACCTCTGGCGCCTTAACAGGGGCACATGCTCATCTACAAGAAATACAAAAGTAATAGATTAACAAGGACTTAATCTGAATTTGATACATCGTATAAATCCCAAACTATAGTCTTCAGTTAATCAACTTTAAACATTACTTTTAGAAATGAAAATTCTATCCACTCTTGCCTTCTCTGTGATGCTGCTCTGTAAAAAACAGCCATGTTTTTCCTATTTGACTCCATCACACCACACTGGTGTGTGTTTACATCCGTGTAAATTTCAATGTATGCACTTTAAAAACATACCTTTTTGTCCTGGAAAGACAGTCATACTAATAACAGAATTATAGTCAAAGTGTGCGTGTGTGTGTGTGTGTGTGTGTGTGTGTGTGTGTGGCTAAAAAACTATACAAATATATTAAAAATACAAAAATATTACAAAAGATCGGCTTCAGTCAGTACATTTATACTAAATACTAAATGCACTTATATGGTAGATGTACCTGATATAATGGCAAATGTTAGGTACAACATAGGTCTGCCTTAACTGGAAACAAAATCTATTTATTACTTTTTTAAATAGGTTAATACTGGTCTTGTGAGCACACAATATGAAATAGGAATTTCTTTTTTTATGGTGGATCATAATCTCATGTTGCTTATCTTTCCCGCACACACTTTATCAAATCTATGCGTTTATGCTTGAAAAATCGCTACAAGTATGAGCAACCTAGCAAGCTAAAGTTAAATACTGAGCAAAAGCTCCCCTAGAAAATTGAACAAACAAACAAACAAACAAACAAACAAACAAACAAATAAGTGAGCCTTCTCATAAACATGTATTGTGTTCATTTTAAAGGATTGATTGTAGTATATTGGTCAAATTATTTATAAATATCAACAATGATAGCGGTTCAGCATCTTGTGGGTATTTTAAGTGCATTTTTTAAAGAAAAAAAAATAGGTCTAGTTTACAAAATGCGATTTTGCATATTAGCTAAATTATCAAAATGTTCTTTTTAGCCACATAATCAGAAAAATTATTTTATTTGACTGTAGGCCTTCAGTAACAGATATGTTTGTTTTTCATTTCATTTTCAAAATCATGAATAGTGCCCCCTGTTGAGGTTGCATACAATACTTAAAGAGACGCTGGATATAGCTTTCACTTGGCCAGATGACTGTCAAACGCCTGCTGAAACCTGATTATTTGAAGAGCATGGTTGCTATCATCCAATCAAGTAATGTTTAGAAAGCTACTTACAGACTAGCACAAAGAACTTTGAACATTATTAATCAGTTGTTTTTGAGTTAAATATGAGAACAAGAGTCATGATATTAGTATTATAACGTTGTATCTGAGTACCCTATCAGGCACCCTATAATACTAAGGTCAGGATGTGTGAACCTGTATAGTTGAAGGTGAGTATCGCAGCAGTGGAAATACATGTTTAATTCTTTTGTATTATTTATTATTAGTAATATTAATACAGCATATTATGTCAGAGCCAACTGCAGAACAATAGTCTGCCAGTTACAGATTACCTTCTACCACTGCAAATACCTATGTTAAGCATTGTTATGTTATGGCACTGAAAATTTACATTTGTATATTTAGCAGCTTTGTTTGAATTAATACACTGTTACAGATTGCAGTTTTTCATGAAATCTGAATGTGTTTTAATATGCAATTTTTGTGTGATTATTCACAATTAAGAAAATTTATCAGCTGTCAATGCCTTAATAAGAACCCACTGAAGCATTCATAAGGAACAGCTGTGATAATCAACCAAGCTCCAGAAAGACATAAATAAATAAATGATTGATTAGTAGGCTATTACTTATATATAAACACCAGGCTATGTAGTTAGATGTGATTTTTAATCATTCACTCATGCTAACCATATTCAATTTAAAATTTGTATGAAAGTTTAGAAATACATTATTGCAATTGTATCAGTCTTAATTGACACTATCAGATTTAATTTCACATTTAAAAAAATGGATGAATAAGACAGATTTTTTTATTGTATTGTTATTTTTTATTATTTTTACAAACCACATTTTTATTGCATTTACATTTCATTACATATACTATAGGCCTAAATAGTTTTATTACTGTTATTACTATTGCCAAATATAAACTTCTGAGTTTTAATTTTACACTAATATTGTGGTGTTAAGGGGAAAAAAAGTGGTCATGAACATGGAAATTAGCTCAAATTTAAGTGTACTCTGAAGGGCAAAGCTGACAACTTTGCCATTTATCAACGAATGGGGTATCAAATTGACAAAAAAAGAATAATGTCCTAACATGATGACTGAAGTACCAATAATATCATGACACATCATGGAGTGCACTTCCTCATCAGTACCACTTGGTTCCACTACATGATAAATATCGTCCTTTCGGGGACAAACTGGTCCTATACTGCGCTTCCGCACAGACTACATGCAGAGCCCCGTAACAGAATGTCCTCAGCAGCAGAGGAACCAGCTAATTAAAAGCGGATAGGAGAAATTATGGCTGGTCAGGCCACCGCTCTGTGCATACACGAGCAGCCATTAGCAGTGCTATTCGCAGAGATTCAGGGTGTTTCTGAGTGCATTGCACAAATTCAGTTCCTGTTACAGCCTCAACCCAGTCCCCCCACAGAGTCAAATCATGAATCGACTCACATGTCGACTCCTCAAGCCTGATCCGTGATACTGCCCCTCCCTGCACATGCTGAGATGAGGCTGCACGCTCCTCAGCCCTATGGGGCAGTCATGGCCTAATGGTTAGAGAGTCGGACTTGTAACCTGAAGGTCGTAGGCTCGAGTCACAGGTCTGGCATTGATTGTAGGTGGGGGAAGTGAATGACCAGCGCTCTCCTCCACCCTCAGTACCATGACTGAGGTTAGACCCTTGAGCAAGGCACCGAACCCCCAACTGCTCCCCGGGCGCCGCAGCAAAAAAAGGCTGCCCACTGCTCTGGGTGTGTATTCACGGTGTGTATGTGTGTTCACTACTATGTGCGTGCACGAGGATGGGTTAAATGCAGAGCACAAATTCCAAGTAAGGGTCACCATACTTGGCTACACTTCACTTCACTATGCAGTGCTCGCTGGTTGAATTCTCTCTTGACTGGAAGAATACAGTTTGGCAGAATAAATTAACCGACCACTCCACTGTTGACTCATTTGTGTCAGCATTAAGGAGAACATTTGACCACCCACTCTCTGGGGAGGCATGATGTCATCCCTTCTCCAGATCCATCAAGATAGCTGCTCAGTGGCCAATTATGCAGTGGAGTTTAAGACTCTTGCTGAGGGCTCTAGCTGGAATGCCCAAGTTCTCCTAGCTGCATATATGCAGGGCCCCTCTGAGGATTTAAAAGATGAGCTGGCTACTCAAGATGAGCTGGCTACCCCCAGCGGACCTGGAAGCATCTACCTGTCAAGTAGAATTGACAACCACTTGCTTGAACAAAGCAGACAGTGCTGATCTAAAGATACAAACATGCTTGCAAATAAATACGGGCATGGTCCCACAACTCTTTCCATGGGTCTAAACCTGAAGACTTTTCAGTGGACTCCATGCAATTGGGTGCCACTGGGCAGGGAGGGAGGCCCAGAGGTGCGAAAAACAGATGCTTGTATTGTGGGCAGGTGGACCATTGGCAGTCACGTTTTCCCTGTCTGATGCCAAAAGGCAGAGGCCATCCCAGGAAGGTCTAGTCACATGCCTAGTCTCTTCATTCCTATCACCATTGCTTGGGGAGATGGTCAGAAAACTAATCTGGAAGCCTTTGTTGACTCAGGAGCGACTGGCAATATTTTATTGGGGAAGGTTGTTCTCCCTGTCACCTCAAAACACAAAGCCATGGATGAATATATTAAAGAGGCTTTTTCTCTGGGATTCATCCACAAGGGCAGGATTTTTTTGTTAAGAAGAAAGAGGGGGACCTGAGACCCTGCATTGATTACTGCGGGCTTAACAACATGAATCAGAAGGACAGGCACCCCTGCATTTGAATGCCTGCAGTGAGTGAAAAAATTTTTCAAAATTAGATTTACATAGCATTAGATTTAGATTTACATAGTTAGAATTAGATTTACATAGTAAAATTTGATCCGCATTAGCTTAGGGGATGAGTGGAAGACCACATTCATCATGCTGTCAAGGCATTGTGAATACTTGGTGATGCCCGTTGGCCTGATGAATGACCCTGCAGTCTTTCAGTGCTTCATCAATGAGGTCCTCCAGGAAACTCACTACACCTTCATCTATTTAGATGGCTTTTTGATTTTTAGTAGCTCGCTGAAGGAACATGTTGTTCATGTGCACCAGGTCCTTCAGCTACTCATAGGGAACCATCTCTATGTCAAGCTCGAGAAATCACAATTCCATGTCACCACAATCGCTTTCTTGGGCTTTGTTGTGTCCCAAGGGAGCCTTAGTATGGATCCAGCCAAAATAAAGGCGGTTACAGAGTGGCCACAACCTACTTGAGATCGGCTGGTACAACGCTTCCAGAGGTTTTCCAAATTTCTTCCAGCAGTTCATTTGGAACTTCAGCAACCTGGTTCCTCCCCTCAGTACACTGACCAAAAAGATCTGAACCAGGTTTGAGTGGGCAAGGAAAACACATCAGGCATTTGAAATCTTGAATGTAAAGTTGACATCAGCACCAGTTCTGCATATGCCCGACGCTGAGGCTCAGTTCATAGTGGGAGCTGTTGCCTCGGATATAGGAGTGGGTGTCATCCTCTCCCAGAATTTGACCAGAAATTGCACCCAGGTGCACACTTTTCCCACCATCTGACCGCTGTAACTTTCCTGGCTATAAAGTTGGCATTGCAGGAGTGGAGGCACTGACTAGAGGGCGCCAAGCACCAGTTTATAATTTGGGCAGACCATAAAAAACTGGCCTATATTTAGGAGGCTAATTGCCTGAATCACTGGGGAGCCAAGTGGTCTTTGTTTTTTGCATGCTTCAACTTTGTGTTGCCTTATGGTCTGGGTAGTTTCCTGGGGTCACACATCCCCATCCCCGAGCTGTCAGAACTCTCGAGTCTTTGTGCAGATGCTTTTGGTGGCCCAGTATGGACAAGGACGTCCAGGCCTATGTGACAGCCTGTCAGTTTTGTGCCAGAAACAAGGAGCTCCACACATGCCCACCTGCCTACTTCATCCCCAAGCACTCCCTCAGATGCTTGGCTTCCTCCAACCCCTCATCATGGACGCAACACCTGATGTGGGTGGACTTTGCTCACCACACCCTGTGGCACTCTTCGATGGCATGTCGCTATTTGAGTGCCATTTTGGCTATCCTCCAAGAAATTGGTCCCATGGTATATTGGGCCTTTTAAGACCCTTAGGAGGATCAATCTGTTGGCATACCACCTAGCACTCCCCTATCCCATGAGAATCAATCCTACCTTCCATGTCTCAAGGTTAAAACTGTTCCTTTGTAGTCCTCTGGTGACCTCCGCTCCCCCGCCCCCTCCTTCACCTTGTATTATTGATGGAGCCCCAGTCTTTACTGTGAGATGTATCCTAGACTCACACCACCATCTGGGTGGCACCCAGTACTTGGTGAACTGGGAGGCTTATGGTCCAGAGGAACACTCTTGGGTCCCAGCTCAACACATCTTGGACCCAGAGCTTGTCCTTTAATCCACAGGAACCGTGCAGCTGGTCTGAGATCATCGGGAGACGATTCTAGAGGGGGAGGTAATGTCACGCCATGAGTGCCCTCAGAGGCAAATCCACTGCCAAGCGGGCCCAGCACCAGTTGCTACGTCAAGCCCTCGCACAGTTAATCAGCCTAAACACGCTGTACCTGGTCACGCATTTATAAGCCCTCCAAATGCCTCACTCTGTGTGTGGACATAGATCTGTGCCAGGTAACAATGCTGCTCTGATTTGTGATTTAAAGGAACTAGAGAGAAAATATTGAGGCTTAGAAAGAAAAGGAATTTAGAATTAGAGAGAAAATATTGAGGCTTAGAAGGAAAATTAATTTAGGATTAGAGACAAAATATTTAGGAACAGGAAAAAAAGGAACTTAGAAGAAAATATTGAGGGAAAGAAGGAAATGGAGTTCAGAGCTAAAGAGAGAGTCAATTAAGGAAAAGAATACGTAGGAGACTAGAAAGAGAAATGTGCCTCCAAGATAAATATCTGTGTCTGTTAAGTTAGGAACCAATTGTTCCTTTATCACTTAGTGCCTTTAAGTTCGGCCAGGGAGAAGGCCATTTTGAGTTGTCATTTCCCACTTTTCTATGAAGTGGAGTACCAAAACTACACAGTTTGTGCCTCTGCTGAGGCACTCAATTTTGGTAGCGTTGTCTAGCGGCTAGCGTGCACTTCCTCATCCGCTCCACTCCCCCCACTTTGTTATACTTTGCAATATATATTGTCCTTTCAGTGGCAAACAGGCCCTATACTGTGCTTCTGCGCACACTATGTGCAGAGCCCCATAATATCAGGAGGTTCATGGGCAGGGAGAGTTTTGATAAACTGGGATGTTTTACTCAGTCTTGTTGACAGTGGAGTGGTAGAACACTTTATGTCCCAGGGTGCCCTCATGCCTGTGTTATCTTTTGGTCTCCCCTTTATTTATACTGTCTTATCTAGACCTGCCAAAGTCTTCACTTGTAGTCTGATTGCAAGATACACCCCTTTTTAAAGCACTGCATCATAAGAGCATAGATAAAGATCTGTTCTCTCTCTGTTGAGCTGTATGTGTACTGCTGCTGCCTGATGTGATGCCAGTGTCTGGTTTATCCTGAAGTTCGACTTCTGCTTTGTATCTTTTTACATTGACTCCCTTCTCCTGTGGATGGTCCCACAGCCCCTAAGGATACCCATAGATTTGCACATCCCAAAAATACCTTATGCCTAATATTAACCTTTGCTTTAGTAGATATTCTCAGCTGGACACTATAGATCTGTACCTTCTAAGAAATGCTGCAGTCCTGTGCTTATAACAGGACTTTTATTCACTATATGCTTATTACTGTACATCCTTTAAAATACTTAGTCCTGTTTGCCTTTACTCTACTACAAGAACTTGGGTTCCCGTTTGAGACTGGTCCCTCTGTAGATTTTGTTATCATGTGGTTTCATTGTCATATGCCACTGTCTCCTCTGGCTTGCTCATTAGGGATCTTTTTAAAACTGCTTTACGTCTTATTAAAAGCACCATACAAATGCAGTTGAGTTGAATTGCACTAATAATAATAATAATAATAATAATAATAATAATAATATACTAGTAGTAGCCAGTACCTTGTCCTTTGTCCACGAAGCTCGTGATGGTGTTAGCCATGCCCGCCTCATGCATTGCGCTCCGGTTCATCTGCCCAGTGGACAGAGACCAGTAAAGAGACAGCATGTAATCATGCGGTGTGACAACAGGTCCCGGCGTCTCTCTCTCCTCCGCTTTGCCTTTCACCTTCACGCTCCTTTTTGACGACACTCTTTGATGCGCCGTGAGGACGGCTTTTGCTCCGCTGGTGCGCGCGGTCAGTCCTGAGGGCGCGTGCGCTGCGCGGTGCGGGGGCATCGCTTCGGCCGGAATCGGAGGCGCCGCAGCGCGAATGCGCGAGATCTTGGCGCCGCTGTTCGCTGCCGAGGACGTTAACCTCGGTTTGGGTTCGAGGCCAAGGGCTTGCGATACCAAGTGCATGCACAAAAGCGCACAGCAGCTGAAGAACAGCGCGAGCGCGTTCATCCTCGGAGTTTCGTGCGGGTTCCGACGCAGGAGAAACGCGCGAAGATGACCGTTCCGCGACCATGAAAGGAACCTGGGAAGTGAAGGTACATGCTCACATGGCTGGATTTGAGGCAGGTTAAAATTACAAAGTTGTGATTATTGCCCTGCAGAACCATAGTGGGACGAATTGCTTGGATGTGCAGTTGCGCTCCATCACGCAGGTCCGAGAGTGCGATGGATATCAAAAACGTTGTTAACGGTATGGAGCCTTGCGCAGTTCTGGGCACTTACCCTGCGAGCGAGCACTTCATACAACTTGCTTCAACTGGGAAGAATGTTGTAATTAGCTCTCTTTTTCTCAATCTCTTTCTCCGTCTCTCTTCTCGCTCGCCATCTCCCTCTCTTCCACTCTCTCTCCTCCTCCCTCTCTGTCACTTTCTCTCCCTTTCCTTCCCTCTTTCCTCTCTCCTTTTATTTCTCCCACCCATTATTTCTTTTACTCCCCTGTCTTCTTTCCTTTCTCTCACTTCCTCTCTGGCACTTTTTCTCTCTTTTCTCTCTTTGTCTTAGAGTCCCCCTTCTTCTATACTTCCATTTCTCGCTCATAGTTTGAACCTTGTCCAGTGAAAATACTGAAACACACACACACACACACACACACACACACACACACACACACACACACACACGCACACACACACAGAAAGAGAGAGAGAGAGAGAGAGAGAGAGAGAGAGAGAGAGAGAGAGAGAGAGATCTGCAGGTGCTCAAATCACGCACAAACCTGAATGCACTCACTGGAGCCAGAATTTGCCGCTTTAATTACTTGCTGATGTCATGCTGTCCAGACTCATTTAAGTGCAGTATTGCTCCTTAAATCTTCTACAGTCTTTCCACTGTTGTTCTCAGGAGCTCACTGGCTGAATGAAAACACTAAGAGGTCAGCCTTAATTTAGGCCATTTCTTTGAGATTGCACTTTTAGAAAGGTAAAGGGCAGATATGAAAATAACTATATGCTTTTAGAAAAATCTTTTCTGGATATACCCGCCTTTATGTAATATAGCCTCCAGGTGGTTAAAATGTGAGTTAATTAAAGTGTTTAAATTATATTCTCTAGTCCTGAATTGTGCCCAGATTGGAAGCCTCTGATTTAACACATTTCATGTTATTTCAGTACAACACACACTCAAACTCACTACGACCTTCCTCATTTCCTTTCAACTGCATATGATTAAAATATATACAGCCAAGATTAACTCAGCCTCATTATTCCAACTTCCCAGGTTTTACTCTAGTCAATAAATCCTACTCACACTCAAGACAGCTCCTTTTTTATATTATACTATAATATATTGTGCCATAATAGGGACACTCATAAACCCTATATAAATGTTTCTAACACTATTTGACTTGACACCATATTTGATGAATGCCGTCAGCATATTCACTCTATAACTATTTCACACATAAAATTATTTGCAGCAATCCAGGCACATTAGTTTATCACACCATTAATCTGATTGCTGTATTAGAGTCATAAATATCAAACTCTGCTCCAGAAATAATTAGATGCTAGGAGCCATGTTAAGGTTTTTAGATTTGGCAGGCACTCCGTTCTCTAGTGTTTTGAAACAGAAACTATGCACAATGTTTTATTGGTGGAAAAGTTCCCATGCTGCATGCACTGTGCATTCATCACTAAAGCTAAAGCTACGTCAGTTCCCTTCTATCAGGTGGCATTGTGATGTTGTTTTAACCTTTGTCAAAATGTACTAAATGAGGACTGTGATTTATTGTAACCATTTTCACCATTATTTGTAACCATTCTGCAAATGTTCTAGCCTTTTATAGTAAAAGCTTATTTTTGCTTTTATGTCATAATGTCTATTAAAATGAAGAACTCAATAAAATAAATAAATAATATAATGAAAGTTAATAATAGAAAGCACTGGGATAAGAAAGCACTGTTAGATAAGCAACTTCTTGTTTTTGCATTCTGTGGTTTATTATTAGCTTTTATAATGGGAAGTATTTCTTAAAAATTAAATACTTTCATAAAAGTAGTTTAATATCAGCACCATCACGCAGGGTTCTATAATACATTGCGCCTCTAAAGTAGTATAACTTTCATTGAGGCTTTGGTGAGTTTTGAGAATGAATTTTTTTTTTAAATATTCTCAAATATTAAATTTGACATTAAAGTCCATAAAAAGAATAAATTACACCTTCCTGTTCATTCATACTTGGTCCATACATTTATATGGCTCCATCTCCGGTGTATGAAGGTTATGGACCGTTTGCAATGGTATTCTGCAAACACCCACTCGGTCTTCATTTATGACATCCAACAGCCAACCTACAGTTTGAAAGGAACAACACTCAGGACCCGGAGTGTTTTTGTGAGAAACAGCCTGGTTTCCAAGCTGTTTTTGAGTTGAGCACACCCATTTTGGATCGCTAAGGTGAAACTCATGATGTATACATAAACACACTCAGCCAGGGGTGAAAACCTCAGCACTGGCATTCAGAACAGTGAACACAGCACATTTTATGTCTGACCATGCTACATGTACTCTTTTCTCAGGATGTTTTCAGAAGGGGGAGCTGGAAGGGAAAAGGAGGAAATGTCCGCTGGCCTGCGGTTTACCCGCTCTCTGCTAGCATATGAGGGCAAGAACATTTCTTTTGTGTCCATGTTCCCCGACCCACACCTCTTCCACTGGCGTCATGCCACAGTACAAACTATAGAAAAGAGTACACCAGTGATATCAAGGTACAGTGCCAGAGACAAAAGCCACATACATTGCTCAGCGGTAAGATAGATGAGACAAATGAGAAAAGAGATGGCTTATCCTGTGATGAAGCCAGAGTTGTTTGTTGTTCATGACTGTTGGTCTACACAAAGAAATGTAGTGCTCTCTGGTCAATGGATTATGTGAAACAAGGTCCAGGCAGAAAGAAGAAGAAGACAAAGGCAATGCAAAAAAAGAAAGACAAACTGAAGAATCCAAACAGAAAACAATAGGGTTTGCATTAATAATATTTCAGCCCCGTTATATGAAGTTTTGCATTTTCATAAATGTTATGACTGGTAATGGTAATTCCTTATCATAACTCAGTGTGAACACTCGTGTCTACTTTTGGCAACCAGTTCAAGAAGTTTCTCATGTAATACAGGTAAGTGGCTACAGGTTTAAAAAAAACCCAAGACCTCATGAAAGAGAGTAAGTAGTTAGAGAGAAAGTAGTTCTATTAACATAGCGTCATATTTGCTATGGTGGTTAGTCAAAATAACACAGTCTGATGATTGCAAGAATTTGCAGTAGTCAGTTTGTCAAATTATGAACACGTCATTGGTAGGACAAGATTAGGAGTCATAGTTTTCCTTATGACTTAATTTGTATGAAATCTAATGAAATCATTTTGGCATTAGAATTCTTTCAAAGATGGGCCTGAAATAAAAAGTGCTGACCTGCTAAACCAGCCAAAGTTTCTAACCAAATCTCAACATGACACCCAGATCAAGTAAATAAAACAAAGCAAAAATAATCAGCAGGGAAAGCAGCTAAGTACTGAAACAGTTTGTCTGTATTAACCATTAGCACTGAGGTCAAATGTCAGTTTTAACACTAAGAACAGCAGTTAGTGAGCGAAGTGCTTTATAAACATTCAAATGATTGTGTAATTAAAAAACATTTAAAGATACCTGTTATTTGTAACATATACAGTAGCTTGTTAATGATGGTTAGTCTCTGTAATTGGCCTATTAGCGAGCAGCTTATTAGCTAGCTACTGAATATGCCACAAACAAGTTGTCCTGACATTCTCTTTTCTAGCAACATTTCTTTGTATCGGAGTACCTGTTTTCTTAATGATGGTTACTATACTGCTTTTTGAAACGTATATTCTTAGATTACTTTTTTTTTTATCCATGCCTGATTAATTAGTAATCAGTGAACAGAGATTAATTTGCCGCAGTGAACAAGACAAGGGCAACTGTGGGTTGAAAAAACTCACTATAAAACACTGTAAGGAAAATGAAACCTTGACAAACCAAGAACCAAGATGCAGCAAGGGGACTTTATCTTCCTCTGGCCATTACTGTGAATCATAAGTTGTACTATAACAGTCTTTGAACTTTAGTTTATTTGAATTTTAGTTTACAGTTTACATGTCATTTATAGTAATGGCTCGTAATAAGTATACCACTATATTAGTTATTACTATAGTCTGCATATTGTAGGTGAAGAAGGCAGGTTGATCATAGCAGAAATTCAGTAAAAGGGAGCAGAGGCTTGTAGGCCAAAAGGAGGCCAAAGTAGAAGTAGAAGCTGCATATGGTTCCCTCTTGTGGCGAATGTAGTTCACGAGTCAACAAATAATTAAATTATGTAATAAATAATACAGTGGATAATTGAACTCTTTCAACCCATAATCGGCAGAACCAACTGATTTAGTGTCATTCTATTTATATTATACTTCAATTTGCTTTGTAAACTAAGATTAACTAAATTCTAAACTGAGTTAACAATAATTAGAGATATCAACATTTTTTAATTTGGTTTTTGCCCTTTCCCTGATCTAACACACCTGTCCTGGGTAAAACTCAAACACAGACTGAACAGGGTCAACTGCTGGATAACATGTAGTGCGTGGTGTCCCCATAACTGCGATTATGAACCACTGGATTAAAGGAATTTATGAAATTTGCACTTCACAAAGTGTCATCTGATGTGATCTGATCTGTCATCTGATGATGTGAGCAGTGCAGACATTTTGACAGCTCATATCTGATTACAAACCGAATTGATAAGGCTTATGTACAGTTCACTACGGCATGTTACTATCCAACAACAAGGTTTTAGATATTGAGACCAACTGTTCTTCCCACTGTATTTGTTAAAACTGGCTATTAACTAACATGATCTGTGCAGGCAGACAGACAAGGCAAGGTTAGAAAGTAGCCGGAATTAAAAAAAAATTCCACACTGTTTTAGTAAAATATATTTATGTTTTCATTAAATAGCATAAAAAGAAAATTTTGGTGAACACATGAATTATTGTCTTTTTTGGCCATTTTCCAGAATCCTCCCACGGTAACATCTGTCTCTCTCTCTCTCTCTGTCTGTCTGTGTGTGTGCACATATGTGTGTGTCCATATGTTAGTGGAAGGGAGAAGGAGTTTATAGGTCTGAATTTCCAGCTAATGTGCAGGTGCTATAAATTATGTGTTTGTGGTTTGAAATAGTCAGGTCATTCAGTTTCACCTTCCTTCCTGTTCAGCACTATGTAGTCATTTATATTTCACTACTTATTTAAACATGATATTTATACAAAGTATTTATTTTTGTCTACAAATGAAGAAATGCCTGTGTTGTAATGTAGCACTGATTACAGCAGGATTACAGCGATGAGGGACTATATCAACTCATACTATATTATTGCCATAAGTAATTTTTAAGCAAAGGACACATTCTTCCCATTAGCGTACTATGTACATTAATGACACATTTAAAATGTTATTTGTTTGTAGCATAATTATTCATGACATCAACAAGTAAAACTGACTACATATTAAGAGATTGACAACAAGTAATATCCTATAATTCATTTCATTTCAAGAACATAACAGGGTTTAATAATTAATAATAACAGGGTTTAGAAAATGTTCAGTATTTCATAATCACTTATGAAATTATGAATTCAACTTCATAAGAAATGAACGAATAACCAACCTTTTATCCGGTTCAGCATGAAAAATCACAGTAGAATATCACAGTTAAAAAGCATGTACAATTTTTATAATGTATTGCAGTAGCAGTATAATTAATTAAAAAAAGAATAAAAAAAAACAGAATTAAATTAAATTTTTTAATTCGCAGAATTAAAAAAAACCCTTCAACATCAATCTCTGAAAATACACTGAGCTAAAAATTCTGCATACTCAGTGGCATGTGTAAGTAACTTTCTATACCTCCCAGTTGACCACGATACATAAGATGAATCAAACACCATTTCATGCACATAAAATCCATCAGTGTGCCATTTAACCATAGTTGTGAGTGTTTCCTCTGTTCATACATTGTGCATTCATTGTAAGTATAACATATCTGGGGACATACTCCTGGAGGCAAAATACAGATCCATATGCAGAAAGTTTAATCACAAAATCAAAGTTAAAAACAGTCCAGTGAAAAATAAAAATAAAAATAAATAAATAAAACCAACATCCAAAAATGTAGTCGATCATGCAGAGCAGAGTAAATATACCAGAATCAGGAATAACGTTAAACGATAAAGATGAAGACAAAGACAAAAATGTGGCAAGGAAAAACAGGTCATACACAGGATAACAGTCAAGAATAAGTAACAGGGATGACTAGCAAACTGCAGGGCTTCGCGTAGGTTTCTGTTACTTTTTTCAGAAAGTTGAAAGTTGAAAGTTAAAGTCACTCAAAAGCTCAAAAAGTCACTAGCAGTCACTAGATGATGTCAGAGACTAATTTGCTTATTAATTTATTCATCATGATCTTTAGCAAACTGCAAATGAAGTACACGAAGATGGAATTATTTTCACTTAGAATATAATAAAACAGATAGAGACAAAAGTAGCAATGACAGTGAGTATCTGTGAAGGAAACGCTTTTATTACTTGTACATATCATCAAGAAGATCGTTAAAAACAAAGACCGTGAAGGTGTGAGGGTGGGACAACCAGTGGTGATCAGTCATCGGTCATTGGGAAACAGTAGTAATCAGTGATTGGTTGTTGGGAACAATGGTGATCAGTGATTGGTTGTTGGGAACAATGGTGATCAGTGATTGGTTACAAGCACAACTCAGTCATTCATTACACACTGTTAATGAGTCGAGCAAACATGCTCTCTCAACTGGTATATCAGCAGCTGTTGATGTGAGCAGGAGACCCATATTGAGTTTAGGACAGTCACTAACATCAGGAAGTCTCCAAATCTAGTTACAAAGTCTCTAAGTTGGCAACACTGCTCTTAGGTCCATGTGGCTTATAGGTTATATTGTGCAAACAGGAAGGAGTGAAATAAGTGAAGTGTCCTAGAACTCAGGTGAGGGTGCCCTTGCGTGGGCTGGGGTGGGAATGTCCGGGCTGGATGTTAGAATAAGTCTTCACTTTTCCTCTCTCCATTTATTGTATTATTAGCTTGTCCCAGCTAAACTGAACCATGCTGTCCCAGATTACCCAACTGAGTTCACACTGATTAAATTATAAACATGTAAACATGATTTGAACTAATGCTATGTTAATTTTGTTAAAATAGTACATTTTATGTGTGTATGCATTATAAATATGTGTAATATATTAGTCATGACAATTTTATAACCATTGCAAACAAACAAACTAACTAACTAGCCAATGTATATATATATATATATATATATATATATATATATATATATATATATATATATATATAATTTTTTCTACCTGATTTTTGGGGTCACTTTTCTGTTTGATGCTGACCACACCCTCTTGTATGACGTCACATGAATTAAGTCATTTTATGCTGTTTCTATCAAGCAGTTTCACAAGGGACAAGGGACTTATCAGGCCAGAAAATACATGCTGCTAAGTTAAACTGTCCTAATTTACCTGATGTCCCAGTATAACCGAATTAATCTCAAACAAATCTATTCTACAATATTCTACAACAATATTGTAGAATAGTTTATTAATTTGATACCATGTATTGCATTTGTCACAGTTTACTGCATTTATTACAGCAATTTATTACATAGTAACTCATTGAAGGAAACTGCACTACTCTTATTTTACCAGGAGGAGGCATAAATTGCACTTCTTTACCACTTGGTCATCCTCCAGCAGAGATGAGAATAGCTTCTGATCTTATAAGTAAATAAAAGAAAATACATAAACAATCTAACTAACTAACTAACTAACTAACTAATACATTCCTTACTTCAATAATAATTGCAGAGATCAAAACATTCTGCAGTAGTACTATTATTACTAGTATATGTTTAGTATATTATTATTATTATTATTATTATTATTATTAGTAGTAGTAGTAGTAGTAGTAGTAAGAAGAAGAAGAAGAAGAAGAAGAAGAAGAAGAAGAAGAAGAAGGGTATTTCATGTAGCACTAGCAGTTTGTCACTAAAACTTATTGTAAAACAGATTATGTGCTTGTGTAATGACTGCTGTGAGATAACAATGAAGGAAGCTGTTTCAGGATCAGTGATCACAGAGAATATGAATCATGTTGACACTGCCTGTGGCATTTACTTCTTCCTAGCTGCTATCAGATCTGAATAAACTCTCATTCTTTCTGGAAATGAATCTCTGAACAATAACCTAAGCAAAAGAAGTCCCCAAACATGCTGTGGGCTCTTTGTTTGGATGATTTACATTTATCAGATATTTGTCAACTACAGTATTTATCTACTGTAAGTACTAAAGCCAGCTGTACAGTCGGAATAAAAATGTATGACCTGTGCTTGCTAAAACCTTGCCGATGTCTTGTTTCTGATTGAACTCCCATGTGTTTATATTCCCCTTGGCCGCTGTGTTTTTTCTGAACCTCTTAATGTTTCCTATTCACTTTTTGGGTTTTGGATGCTGTTGGCATCATGTTTAATTAAACCTATGTGCACATAGATCCACATGCTTCTGTTATGTCAGGCATGTTGCATTAGCTCACTTATATAGGAAGTGGGAAGCCATTTAGACATCAGCCATGAAATGTTTTTTGTTATAATCTGCAAAAATTCACTACCAGTAGTCTGTAACTACACCAGACAAGCATACATACATGTGCAGATCATCATGCAATATAAATTTTCAGCAATCATACAGTGACTTCACAGTACAGTGACTTCTGTGCCGGTTCCAAGGATAAATAGAGAGGGTTGCGTCAGGAAGGGCAGCCGGGCGTAAAACATTGCCAAATTTAATGATGCGAATCATCAGTACTCCGAATTTCATACCGGATCGGTCGAGGCCCGGGTTAACAACGACCGCCATCAGCACCGGTGACCTACAGGGCGATGGTGGAAATTGGGCTACTGTTGGTTGAAGAAGTAGAGGAGGGAGGAGAGTGCGTAGACAGAGAGAGAAGAGGAAAGG